>JAKUBE010000071.1:0-36133 GCA_030674755.1 Metschnikowia henanensis | reverse complement strand
TGTTCCATTGTCTTTCTTCCTCTCGATACTGCCTGCAGCAAGACCGCAAAAAAAAAGGCTTTCGTGCGAACGCCGCACCATAGTACGAAAGCCTCTCTGCACAGCCGTGAGCACAGCATTACGCAGCGCGTCTCTCCACCGATATAGCTCGAGCTAGAACCACAAGCCTCGGTGGGTGACATCAGGTTTATTGTGCAATTGGCCAAAGTATCGAGCCAAATTTTTCCCGGGTGCTTTGATCAACTGCGGCGCACCGTAGGGCTCTAGTGCAGCAGTCCACAGTCACATCCGCCAATACAAAAGCACGCAGGCCGATATGCAGCTAAATCTTACAAACTTTACCCGCCATGCATCCAGGCATGCATCAAGCAAATAAAAAAATAGAAGTGGAAAGCCCTTTGTTTGCATAAGTGGCCTTCATCAGAAGCTAGGGGTGCGTGAGGAGGCTCATACTCGTGCATGCTACATAAATTCTCGAGAGTGGGGCTTCCATTTATAGCTGATCACTCCCGAACAATTCGAATCTCTCGCCCTCTTGAAAAAAATATATATTAGAATTTTCCGCTCACTTTCATTCGCGAGAGAGGCAATCCCAGTGACGTATCTTCGCCAGCAGATCCTTCTCGACTAGCGACCGCCAAACTTCTCGTCATCTGACATCTCCTTGAGTAATACTTCGCTCACGACTTCGAGCCGAAATCGTCTACGTCCCTCCTACCGTCAATCATGGAATATTCCCACGAGCTACTAGCCTTGTTCAACCCCGTACAGTATCAGCAGACTGCCAATCCCGACTGGCTGCAACCCGGCTCGGGAAACTCGCTCTTGATCGATATGGAAAGTGGCGAGAACTTCGTTGATAATTGTTTCCATCACGCCAACAAAGGCCATGCGAACATACCTGCCGTGGGGACGGATCTCCAGGCCAATTGCTACGAAATGAACCGCAGACCGCTAAATTTCAACGGTGTCGCTCAAAATGAAGTTTTGAGCCTGTCGTCAAGCCTCCCTCTCGGCTACTCTCTGCACCACTCCCAGTTTTTGTTTTCAGTGGAAGACGCTTGCCAATCAACGCAGCAGTATGAAATGAAGGCCGAGGAGCCAGACAACCTTCTCCAGCCTGAGTACGCGGAACAAAAATCCCAAAGTATGAGCCACGTCGATCAGAGGCTCCTGGCGTTTGAAATGGGCCAGCTTAGACAGCCGAAACGGAGAGCCACCAGTTTGCAAACGACGTACTCGCTGTCCAGCACCCGGCGGAGCAGTCTGATCACGGACGCGCCGGTGGCCGAGCATTATCCTAATTACACCACATCGTCCCCGTCTAGAGAATGGCAAGGGTTGAATACACCCCGGAGGAAAGCACACAGCTTCCCAAGATTATACATGGGGGCGTACGATGGGCCCAAATACAGAAGCCAGAATCCCAAAAGCTATGAAGTGGTGCGTGGCGTGGCCAGCGGATCCGTGACCCGCCCACCTTACATGGGCGAGGACAGCATTTACGAGTTTATTCCCATCGAGCTCAAAATCATCGGGGCGCTGATTGCAGAAATCAACCAAGTGCCATGGTCATACGAGGAAAGACAGGACGGCCGCCGGATCATCCGTATAGAGCGCAGACAAAGTGGACACGTGGTGAGCGTGTCTTTTCTGGTTGTCGGGCTGGCTTTGAGAAACCCTACGCCAGAGAAAGCCCCGCCAGATGTGGGCGTGGTAGAGGTCTCTTGTCTCAATCACGTGCTGGTCCACCAGGACAAGCGAGAGACCAGATACAGCATCACTTCCGTGGAGGTGGTGAAGATCATCGAGGCCCTTATTGCGCTGACCAAGATGACCCCCGGTTTACGTAGAAAGGAAAAGGGCAGAATCAGACTGAACTTGATGCCATTCTGGCTGAAAAAACCGCTTTCTCTGAAGAAGAAAAACGAGGAGGACCTGTTGGATCCCAGAACGGATTTCGCCCGTCGTGTGATGAGATACGAAATCCGCAAGCCTCGTGGATTCGATAAAGACGTGCGTATTTTGGCGTGGGAGAAGTTGGAGTCGGCCTTGCATCGGGCTCTACAATGTTACTATGCAGAGGTCCCAAAGGAAGACCTTGTATTGGTGTTTGATCGGTGACGCTTGTGCTCTAGTCACGCCACATAGTGCTTAAAAAAAAGTGCTTCGGGATATTTATTAGTTCCTTTTTTTATCACCTACCTATCTCACATTCGCGGACACAGAAAAACAAATTATATAGTCAACGAGTGATTCCCGACCCTATCACGGCACTCAGGATTGACCGTCTGCTCGTCTAGAAGCATCGCTCCTCCTTGAATACATAGAGTGACAAAAAAAAACCCCTCTATTCATAAATAAAAAAAAGATAAAGAATTCCGCTTCGCATGAGTGGCTTAGCAGACTCCACTTACGCAGAACGAGTTATTCCATAAGGCATTTTCGAGGTTTTTTTTATTTATTTAGGCCATTGTACCTCCGAACTTGCTCAATACGGGAGCCACTTTTACCGCTTCTACGCGGACAAATGCCATAACCATATATTTAAAACAACGCAAAAAGATCTAATTTAACCCACAGTGTGCAAGCAAAACTCTTCAATGTTAAACCGAAATAAGTAGAGAGTAACGGAAGCCAAAGTTTCAGGAAGTGAGGGCCGATCACATAATAAAGCAATGCGCTTCCACTCTTATGGTGCTTGGCCGCGAAGGTGCGTTAAGTGTGAAAGTACGGCTGGATTTCGATTTGTAAAAAAAAGGAAAGCTAGTCGAGATACGCACGCCGTAGGATATTATCGTGATGCGCCTTGACGCTCCGCAGTGCCTAGATTAATGCGTTCACGGTAATTTACCCCCAGGGCAGAAATTTGGAAGTCATCGAGTAGTATACATGCAAGTTTGCTTCCATGAAGGGACATACGATGCAGCATCCAGGATCGACCTGGTAAATCCCTCAATCTCTCACGCATAATCAAGGGTAGAGCAGAGATTTGGCTATCCTCGTTCAAGAGGCCATAATTGGGAATCTCGTTCCCAAAGTTCGTTACCGTTTGACGACGTTGTTTAACAATAAAAGATAAAGCCACGAAGAAGGGCGACCGTTCTCTCGCTATGAAATTACTCGGATGAGATGTCTCTTTTTGCTCAGATTGCTCTGCATTCCCCTCCGCGGATTTGAGTGGGCGTTATTCAAGCCAAGAAAATTTGGCATCAGTGATATTGCCGCGTCTCGTAAACCAATTCGATCACGACCAAGAATGAGTGCCATCAGGACGAGAAGAAGAACGGGTTTGTTCATTGTTAATGATTGATTCTCGTTAAAATGCCTCCCAAATATATTGGCATGGCGGTCCAGCAGGAGTCGCAAGCCAAAGGAGACTCTTGAGACGGAATATTAGTGAAGTGGCAATGCCGGTGCTCACGTGACCAGCTCCCGTGGGGTAAATTCTTTTTTATATTTCCTTTCAATTGTAAGTTAACTCTATTGGGAAGTCATTCCGCAGTGGCCGGTGCCTGAAGCGTACCTAGTGTCGCGTGTTGAAATATTGATATTGGACAAGTGTTGTTAGTGAACTTCAAAACTTTCCGCAGATATTACACTATATATCTTTTCAGTGATTACGATCAATAACTGAGGTCGTTATTACTGCTTTTGTTTATATATCTGTAGCAAGTTGTAACTGAGATAGACCCCATGAAACGGGGCGGTTGTCTCTATCGCGGCACATGGAATAGGCCGTTAACAAGCTTAGTGCTTATTGGAGAGCAACATCAGCCTAAATATGTGCGGTCTAAACATCCAGCCGAGTAACGTCCAAATGGGGTTCAAACTATATGATTAGTGATCCCATGCGTTGGACAGCGCCAACGAAATCTCTTTTTTGGTGTGAGACATTCTCTTATATGTTTTGGTCACATTGTGATGTGTGCGGAGCGGCATAACGGCTTGGAAGATTGACGATGATGTGTGGGCATACTTGGCGATCATAAACCATCTTCTTCAATTTTTGAGGCCCCTTCATAGATTTTTCACTGATCAAACTACGCGTCGCTAAAGAGTACACTATCAGTTGTGTCCGCTATTCTCCAGAGGCGAGGAGCTCTAGAAGATGACGAGCTCAGTTATTCGAGCCGCCTTCTTCGATCGTGCTGGGACTCTGTATTCGCCCTAATTTGTGAGTATTTTTCAAATATAAAGATGAGATTCAGCCCTCTTTATTTTATCTCGCTTCAGTGCTCGAACCCGAATTGAGAGTGGCAGCGTTACGGTAACGTGGCATTTTGACTATGGCCATGAAAGATGTTGAAGAATAATTTGACGAGGCAACCTGAATGTCTTTACAAAAGGTGGCTTGATGAGACAAACACCAGACCCGTGCTTGTTCGACGAGAAAGGGGCACAGTGTCTTATGTCTGAGCCCAAGAATAATGGCCCTATTCTCAGGAGTCTTTTTGTTAGGCACACCAGATCCGAGAGCTGCTCCGGCAAGGTCAAGAATCGAAATTCCAAGTACCTTTTCGAGTATCTTCTCGAAAACCATCAGAAAAAGATTTCCAATTCCACACTGCTTGAAGGTATTTTTCCATTATCTCATAAATGACGTGAGATTTTTGGCCCTTCATGCTGTGTTTGCATCTTAGAAAAAAGCCTTGCTCGAGTGGGAGAATGGTCACAAAGAAACAAAAATATTATTGCCAGGTACGCTCAAATAGTTGATAACTCTCAAGGCATGGAACTTTTTTGCCAATAGAGAGCACAGTACACGATATCGCTGAGGATGCGTCTGAAGACACCGTGGAGAATGAAAAAATAAATAAAACAAAGATGAAGACAGCGACTTGGAAGTAATTTCTTTCGAGAGAACCAATACTAGCGAGGATGATGAAGAAGCTCCAGTGACACCTTGATCCCGGAAGCCAAAAAAAAAAAAATGAACACACCTGTCCCTAAGTCCTAGACGAACGTTTTGTGCTCATCACTCCGTCTGTCCCAAAAGCTCTGAAAGCAAAGATTCACTCCGAACAATATTTCCAAAGTTCTATTTCTGAGTCGGATTTCATTCAGAGAAAACTTTGGACCGTACAACCCGACTCCAGCCGTTAACACACAACACGTTCCCCTGACCTTGGACTCTACATGCTATTTTATTATTAAAGTGAGGTGGATGGTCACTAGCATTACTAATAGTGAGCGGCTCTACTACTCCAGAACTGTCCGACAATATATCGTGATTGCCAGATCATATATCTAGAGATTTAGCCCATATTTAGACTATATGGGAGGGACATCGCCGCCGCGACCTGGCCTGAACGCAAATTCCTCAAATGTGAGTGGTCGCCAATTTTTGTAGGACGGTATAAGCCAGGCAGACTGCACATTTTATTTTTCACGCGCAAACTCTTGAAAGACTCTGCCCGAGCCCGCCCGTCATATCAAACCATTTGTTTATTATAATTTTTTGCTTGCAAGGCGGGTTCGTGTGGAGTGCAATGGAGCCGCTTTCCTAAAATTTGAGTGTCATTTCGATACGCTTTTGACGGTCCAGGAGCCTGTGTTGGACTTACATTTTCCTCACCTTTACCAGCCTCATATATGCAAACCCATCCGCATTGAGCTAAATCCCGAGCGCGTGGTGCCTTAGATCGGTGGGGATTTAAAGGTTGTGTTCTGCACACAGCGACGACGAATGCAGCCCTGCTCACCCGAGAGAGATGCATATAGATAATCGGGCGATCTCGCCATGTGGTCTCTCGATCCGCCAACATCTTGACTGTTTTTCAATCTTTGGTCGTTTGTCTGATTCCCGGTGACTTCCTGCTTCTTCTTCTTTTTTGAAGTCGACACAATCAAGCGGCTCCGACTGTCACTCACGAGATCCGGCATAGCCCAGTTCCCGTCGTCTCGGCATTTGATCTGACCTTGCATATTTCTCAGATCTGTTTCCGCCATTCCAATCTGCCACAGATTTTCTCGTGCACCCTCCTGAAACACAAACTCAGGTAATCCCAGAACCTTGGCCCGAGCAAAAAACCGCTGAATTTTTCCCCTGCATCAAAAAGTCTGAAAACTCAACAGGACACCATGAAAGTTCTCGCCGCATCCACTTCAACGACAAGCTTTCAGCCACTGGACCAAGTCTCCATAAATCTGGCAGCATCGTCCCGGAGACCAAGCCGGTTGAATGCCATGATGTCACGGTCTTCACAGCTCCCGCATCCGAGAATGACGTCACTGTCTATATCTCTGGACATCGAACATCAAACTTTGCACAGAGTACGCCTGAACCAGTCGGCCGGCTCCAATTTTTCGGGGCACAGAGGCAACTACAGGCTCAGCCGCGTGGACAGCCGGTCGTCGGGCTTATCGGCGTTTTCGCTGAAGACTCGCTACAGAGTGTTGTTGGATCTTTCGACCAAGGAAATCTCTCTTTTGCGCTATATGTGGAACAAGATGCTAGGCGAGGCGCCCGCCTTTGAAGAGCATGAGAACCCGCTGTCTGTGCTCCCCCTTCCGGGCTCTTTGTGGACACAGGCGAAGGAGAAACCTGCACCCAGCGCCGTCCCTCGGCAGGCGTTTGGGGCGTCTTCGACTTTCTGCTCCCAGTTGTACCTGAACTTGCTCACCATGGACCCCGATCTTGAGATAGCGTTTCCGCTGCTCCGGCACCAGGCCGTGTCGATGGCCGGGGTTCTCTCGCTTGCGGTGAACTCGTTGGAAAACCTCGCCCAGCTCGATGAGTACCTTATTGAGTTGGGCAATCGCCACTCGCGGATCTTGGGCATCGAGGCCGCGCAATTCGAGCTAATGGGCGAGGCGTTTATCCAGACGTTCCACGAGCGTTTCGGGACGCGCTTCACCCACGAGTTGGAGGTGCTTTGGATCAAGTTCTACATGTACTTGGCCAACTCGTTGCTCCAGTTTGGGCTCGATCCCGTGATGAAGATAGGCGAGCCCTTCGACGGCCGCAACGGCTCGGCAGATTTTGGAGCAGATCTGCTTTTTGCCGCGGAATCCGACGACGGCTTGTCCATGAACAATTCTGCACGCAGAGCCTCTGCAACTACAGACGTGTCGTCGATGGCGTCCACTGCGAAACCTTATAACAGTCTTGTTTCCACGAGACAGGGCAGTTTGAGCAACGGCGTCAATGCCATTACGGGTAAACTTGGGTTACTTCCATCGCTGGCAATGGCACTGGCACTGGTTCAAACACCGGCACAGGCGTCCAAAACAGGCCGGGCCAAGAAAAAGAGAACCCGCTTGGGCCGGACTAAAGGCGACTGTACTGTTATGTGAAACTACATAGTGGGGGCAGAAAGAGCCGGAGGCATTTTAATGATTCTTTAAGAAATTAGAGACTGTGCCGGGTACTCTAAAAACGGCTCGGGTGTTTGATGAGGGTAGACCGGATGAGGGAAGACCTGGTGAGGTAGGACTTGATGAGGGAAGACCCAAACAGTATAGAAACACAGAATATTTATGGACTCTATTTATTGTGGCCTGTGGATTCAGAACATCTCTTATTTTTGTCGTCTCGCGCACTGGCCGCTAAATTGCGTCTTCGCAAAATTCCCTTTTGGGCAGTAACCTGAGAATTCCGCCCATGCGACGCGTGTCATAAAGCTGGAAACGGAAGTCGCGCGGGTCAGCCTGAGGGCTGTGCGTGTAAATGATATGGGCCACAGAACTTGTGCAAAGGCTGTAGTATCTCCACCAAAATACTCTTGTGCCAGATAAAAATAACTAGACTATCACAACCTTATCTTCAGTAGCGACCAGGCCTATTTACAATCACAGAAAACGCAAAATCTGACGATATAACGCTTGAAAAACCCAAGTGGTATTGTTTCTCACACGACCCCTCTCACTTTTCGCGAGCGCCGGTTCTAGCACCGCGCCAGCCATACAGTCCGTGGCCCTATTTTCCAGCTGTGTCTCCGGTGCCCACTTAATATATGCCTGGATCTGGCGCTGTTCAAAGATCTATTGGGCCCCAAACATCATACATTTACACCATATAAATAAAATCTAGAGAGAGAATCGTATTCTCGCAGAGCCCGTGACTATTGACGACATCCAAGCGTGACGAAAATTCAAGGCCGTCGAGTCGTTCTCCGCCTGAAAACCGTATTTTTCGTCACGAGCCTTTTTTCTGATTTGCGTACAGACCACTTGCGAGACGCATTTAGATCGCGGCCCGAGTCTGGTTGGACCGTCATTAGACCACCTTTAACTCCAACGAAACCCGGTTTTTTTTGCCTGAACCGATCTTTTTTATTCCAGGGTTTCTCAACGGCATGTCTGCTGACGATGATTTCGAGCATGCGCTCTGGAACAACACCTTCTATTCGTCGCCGGCCGTGCTCACAGAGCTGTCGCTGTCGAACCACATCACAAACCTCCGCAAGTCGGTCAACTTGCCCAATTCCGCTCTGATGCAGCTGCTAAGCGGGCACGTGGCCCCGGCGAATGACTCTGGTGTGATAAATGGCGCAAAAAGAGCAAAATTCGGGCACGCAGGGCCCAAAAACGACGTGCCAGGAAGTGCGTTTGGCACCCAGCAGCAGAACCCAGGTTCGGCGGGTAACAGGACCTCGTTGATGAAAATCTCGCCTTCCATGAAAGCGCTAGAAAACGCGCTCAACTCGAAGCTGAAACTCGTGGACCTGTCTGAGGCTATTCTAGAGGAAGAAGACGAGCCCGAGCCCGAGATTATTCTGGAATCTTCACACTCCCAGCAAAACGCGTTTGATCTCCAGTTCAGGCAACCGGGCGCACGAGCGCTGGCGTACTCGCTTCTGACGTTTCATACCGCTCGGTCCTCAGACGCGTTTCCTACAGCTTCTCTAGTTCAAGAACAATCGCGAAAGGCTTCAGTGACCACTTTTGACTCATCCAAAAAAGCAGCAGAGGGGATTTCTCCGCAGTTAGCACACGCGTCTCTTGCCGCGTCCTTGCGGTCTCTTCTGGGCGACGAAGACGCGTCTTCGATGGATAACGGGACGTTGAAAGAAGGGAGGGATTTTGAAGATGCGACGCGTGAGGACACAGACGGCGCGTTTTCCGAGAAAACAGACTTTCAAAGCCCGAAGGACGCGTCGCTCGCTCGGAGGCCTTTGCAGCCACCCCGCATAAGCGTTCCTAACAGCTTGGTGGCCTCTCGTTCATGTCCTATTCTTTCAGACACTCGCGAGCATAAGTCGAGCAATTTCCAGGAAGATAAACCAGGGGCTGGCGATGCCAGTGCTAAGACTAAACGACCTAAGAAAGCTCCAGCCTCAGGTAGCTCGGTCACAGGCTCCCCACTGGAGAAGAAAGATACAGGGAATCTGGAGGGGCAAGCTTCCACTAAACAAGCTCCCGTTCGCTCTTTGCTCGACAGCCCTTTTATGAGGTCCACAAAGTCGAGCGTAGACCTCTCTGTGAAGCCCCACAAGCGGCTGCAAAAGAATTCAGTGGAAACGTCAAAACTGGCCTCACCAGGCAAAACGTCTTCTGCTTTCGCAACGCCTCTGTCTGAAGCAGCATCTGTGAAAAGCTCTCGGAAGTCACAATCCGATGTGGGCGTGCCAAATTCTCCCTTTAAGGGCCATCAACGAAGCGCTACAGACTCCGATCCGCAGATTGCAAAGGCGGCCTCGAAGACAAAACCTGCCAGCACCAAGCGGTTCAGCTTCCGGGGTCTTTTCAAGATAAAGTCCAAGAACCACTCGCTTTCAAAGCTCAAGGATATCAACGAGGAACTGTCACAAGGAAGCAACCCCGTGAAGATATCTGGGAAGTCATTTTCAACCCCGAATATGTCGGCATTGATAAGTGACGAAAAGGACCCAAAAGCCGAGAAAAGACAGGAAACAAAGCAGGACAACAAAAAGCGGTTCTTCCAGCGCAGGGGCAGTAATGCTGGAGACTTGAACAAAGATAATACCCTAGGTTCCGAGAAACTGATTCTACCTACGGCCTTTCACGAAATAGGAAAGTCTTCTTCTCTGGTTCCATCTGCGAGAGCTCCTCAAATTGATCTCATTTCGCCCTCTATTGATCCGTTTGCTCCGGAGACTCCCGGCGTGGCTTCGAGCTTGTTTTCGACTGATACTCCGCTTACAGCCTACCTCGAAGCAAAGAGGAACACCATTCGTGAAGTCGATGACTCTGATTATCTGCCTAATCTCACGAAGGATCTGCCTGCGCTTAGTCAGGAGTCGGATAAGAATATTGCATCAAATATGTTCAGCGCCGAAAGGAAGCGGCAACCAAGAGACGAAAATGAAGAACTCACCTCTCGCATGCCACAGATCAATCTTCTAACTCTATCACCCAGATCACCCGGATCGCCTTCAAACGCTCGGTTTGGATCGCCTTCAAACGCTCGGTTTGGATCGTCTTCAAACGCTCAGTTTGGATCGCCCTTCAAGGTTGCATTTTCCTCCGAGCAATCAGAGCATCCTCCTCGTCTGCCAAGCTCTTTTCGCTACCAGCCACCGCAATCTCCAAGCCGCTCGATACACAGCAAAATATCCAATGAACAGCTCGCCGGCGAAACTCTTTTCCCCAAGTCTCTTGACGCTCAGGAAGTGGATAGTATAGTATCTTTGGAGAGATCTAGATCCATGAGATCCATCAGGTCCAATAAGAGGAGTTCGTTTCTCAACTATAACGGCTCAGACGAGAACATTGTACTTGGCAAGCATCTCAACAATGCCTCCCAAGGTTCAATGAAACGGTCCGGAAGCATTTTGAAAAACTCACCTTCAGCTCAAAGTGTCAAGCCTGAAATGTATCCGCTGATTGACACAGCTTTCGAAAATGCGCCATCTGAAGATACAAGAACGTATGTGAAAACTGAACCTCAACCAGATTACAACAATGATGATGACTACGCTGACTTTATTGAGTTTTCGGACTACATCGACCTTGATGACCTCGCGTTTTCCAGCTCCCCGATTCAGGAACCAGCAAATACCTATGAGAGCTTGCCTTCGCCTTCCCTTGGAATCTTTGTCAAAGATGAGTATGGCGTCACGAGCGCGTTTCTCGATTCTCCGACCCCAGGACAGGGTACTCCCACAATTGAGGATACAGTCAATGATCAGCCCCATGAGGTTGAAGCTATCGCCCAAAATTTATCTGCTGACAAATCCTCAGCGTCTCAAAACGACATTGTTGCAGTTGAAGACACCTCTGTCGTTGACACAGAGTCCGTCATTGACACGAATACCGCTGTTGAGACTACTTCTTCGACGAAGAACCGTGACTCATCTGACACGGTGGAAAACCTCTCGAAGCAGATGCCGGAAATTTTCAACGTTTCGTCGCATACTGGTCTGGAACTCGACACATCTAAAGTTATGTCGGATATCTTTGATGTGGAAGAAAGCCATGGTTCACTTGATCCAATGCCTCTTGAGTCGCCATTGAACAAAACGTTCGAATTCGCTATGGAAGATAGCAGAAACAGCAGAGCAGCGGAGCCCTCTGAGCGAGCTCCTAGACCAGTTTCGATGTCGTTCAGGGGATTCAGCGGGTCTGCTTTCAAGGACCGCATAATACCGCAATCTGGCTCACATCAGCTGATTCACTTTGATGACGATTCAGTTGAGGAACTTTCGGCCGTAGGCCAGGGGTTTGGGTCGTCTGATGAGGAGTCTGAGGATGACCATGAGACTTTTGAGGCAAATGCGGAGGAGAGAGACTTTCACCACACTCTTCAACCCGCAAGACATGGAGCCGAGGCTAGAAAACTGAACGGCCATGACAGAAGACAACAACACCTTCAGAATGTTTTGGACTTACAGCCACCGCCGTCCGCAGTACCGTTCCATCACAACCGAATCCCTTCGATTTCCGATCAGAGTTCAGTTTCGAGCCCCAAGCTGCTATCGTCCTTCATTTCGAGAATTCGGAAATCGCCCATGGGTCTGCCGACACTAACCTCTGCAAAGCCAAGGGTCAAATTCTCGTCAAGAATCATTTTGTACGATACATACCACCGCGACGATTACGACCGCCATCCAGATACTGCGACGTGCAACCAGCTCACTCCTTTGTTGGCGCAGCAGATCAAAGTGGAGCTCAACGAGATCAAATCTGAGATGGAGTTTCATGAGGATAGTGTTCACAATACTCAATTTTTTGAAGTGGGCTTAGTCTAAACATTTCTACATGAATATGTGCAATACGTGAAAATTTATTGAATGACGAGTTTATTTGCGCGGAACCTTTCCCTTGTGTTTGACCAACTGATCTGAGAAATCTTGATGAGCACTTTTGAAAATAGTGTTCAAGGTCTCAGTGTCATCAGCATGCACCCTGGCAACAACGTGTTTGGGGTCTTCCATCACAACGATGACAAAGCCTTCCCGCCTTCTGTCAACGCAAGTCGTGCCTGCCCATGGAGCAGAATCGTACTCTTTCAAAGTTACGACGGGAGGCTGGTTGTCCACGTAGCTGGGGTAAGACATGGCTTAAAATAAGGTGAAGTTTGGCGAAGAGGGGTTCTTGTGGTGTACAGTGAAGCCGCGACCGAGCGATGCGAAAGTTGCTGTTGAAATTTCAGCGATCAATTAGATGCGCTTTACGCTGACACAGGCTAATTTAGATGGTCGGTGTAAGAATCTATGAAGATCCTCTAGTTGTATTGTAATTACGGGTTATTTCAATGCTTTTCCCGGCAACGTCGTTCTAGAATCACTTGATCCTCTCGAAAATGTGCGAACCCTTCTGGATATATACGCACCGGTCCTGGAAGAGGAGAACAACGTGCAGGAAACGAAATCTTCAGATAGGATAATTTTCAAATCTCAACAGTTGCTGCACGTACCTTAAAAAAGGTGTCAAAAACTGTGAACACGCAATATATTTGAAAAAGGAGCTTCCGGGAGAAGCTTTCGTTGGATCTGGACCTTATCGCTAGAGCTCATGAATTCACCCACGGTTTCAAGGCATGTTTGCAGTGACCTGTTTCACACCCAGGTTGGGCTGCAAGCTCAGATGCACCGGATTCTTTTTTGCCAGTGCGACCTCATGCACACCATCAAACGATCTCATGCACACCATCAAACTCGATGCCTTTATTCCGCATCTTTCTGCAACATGACGACCGTCGTTCCTGGACAATACCTTGTCCCTGAATACAAATCCGAGGCTGGCGAGTCGGGCGATGTGGTTTCACATTATTTTCCGGGCAAAGGCGCCGTGCTATCGTTCATAGAAAGCGGGTTCAAGAAGATTCCTGTGATTGTCGCAACAGTTCTAGGTGACCAGGTGATCCAGGAGATCAGAAGCAATGAGCCAGAGCTGCCGGAAGATGAAGCTGCCGATGGCCTCGAAAAAGGATCGAGTGATAAAGGCGCGGCTCGCAATACTAGGAACTTCTTAGTGTCTGTTTTGCTGGGCAAGAAAAACGAATACGCACAGTACGCGAAGGAGATCGACGCTTCGGCTTCCGATTCGGTCAACGCCACTGCCACCAACTTGCCCCGCGAGGGTGACGAAGTCTTGGTCAGAATTACTCGCCTCAATTTGAAACAGGCTTTCTGCGAGGTGTTGTGTGTTTATGGCTATGGCAATGTCTCCCCGGATGGAGGCCATGGTTCTAATGGACCCTCCGCACACTTTTCGGTGCCAATGGGAGGCGGCTCACAAATTCTCTCTTCGTACGGCGCGGTGGCTTCGTCACAGAGCTTCATGTCTGGAGCACAGCCTTCGGATATCGGAGAAGCTTTCAAGGCCGTGATACGGAGTCAGGACGTCAGGTCCACGGATAGAGACCGCGTGAAAATCATCGATTGTTTTAGGCCCGGGGACTTGGTCAAGGCCGTGGTTCTCTCGCTAGGCGACGGATCGAACTACTACCTCACCACGGCGAGAAACGACCTAGGCGTCATTTTTGCCAAGAGTGAGGGTGGTGCGGGCGATCTGATGGTGGCTATCGACTGGGAGACGATGGTGTGCGAGAAAACAGGCGTCGTTGAGAAGAGGAAGTGTGCCAAGTTATTCGAGTAAGACAACGAAAAAGGCTACCTTCTGCATGACAGCATTCTGCATGACAACACACAAGAAGAGCGGATGTCTGCTCACAAAATAATTGCATAGGAATGAATAAATTACTAAAGTGTATTGACGTGTATCTATTAAAACTCACATGTACCAGTCAACAGGGTACTTCAAATCTGTGTTCTGGCCCCTCAAGTCTTCCTCGGACAAGCCTATTTGCGAGCCAAACACCTCGAATCTCTTGATATACAGACTCCTTCTCTCCAGAGCCATTCTCACCATCTCGTCCCAATACTTGGCGTGGTCATACTCGAAGTTGACCTGGCCCCCAAAGTCCTTATCCAATTGAGCCACAGGCACGTATTCAGGAAATGGCTGGTCAAACACCAATTTTTCTCTGGTGAGCGGGTCGATGAAGGGGTGGATGATCTTCAAAAACGTCCATGCAAGTAACGGGATGTTGGTCAAAAGCGCCTTACCCAATCTTTCCGGGTAGTGTGTTTGCAAGATGCTCAACACCTGTCTTCCAATATTGACAGGGGGAATTTTGGTGCTGACGGTGCCTGCAGGGGATGCCTTGAAGTCAATCAAAAGTGCCAACGAGTCTTGTCCTGAGGGCATGAAGTCAATGACTCGCTCAAGCATGTACACCATGTGCTGCACTTGCCTGTGGCTGGTCTTAGTGTTTTGCCTTCCTGGCTTTAAATAAAGACAAGGGCTAGCGTCGTTGTCGAACCCTAAAATCACCTCTTTGCCCGTCTCGTTCTCCGGCGCCACCACCAGCAGGTTGAGTTCGTTTTCACTCTCAAAACTCTTCGAAAGCCCAAACTCACGCCGCCATGCCAAGGTCGCCTCAATTCGCTTAGCAGCACTTTCATGATCCCATTTCGTCGCCCGCAAATAACGCAAAATACATTCCTTCGAAAGCCACGCCTTTTCGTCAACCGTGAGCGGGGTGAATTTATCCTTCTCCCCGTTTTTGAACGCGTCTTCGGTCGGCGCAATCGTCAACGTATCAGCAGAAAGATGCTTGAGAACAAGGCCGTATTTCTTCTTTTCTTCTGCACTCAATTCAGCCTTGGGAGGCGTTTTGCAGTCGGCGCTGGGCTGCTCAAACGGCGTGTATGTGACCTCTTCGTTGGCCTTGACCGTCGATTGTTGCTTGTCCTTTTTGAAAAACATTTCAGGATAAATAAATCTAGTAGTATAATAGAGGAGAAGTCAGCAACGTGATTTGCAGACCTTTAAAACGCTTGGTTGCGGCCTGATTGCGATCTAAGTGGTTTCCAAAGCAGATCTCGATTCTAAAGTATCAGTGCGCCGAAAATTGATTGAGTATCAAAAGCTTTGGGTTCGAAACTCTTGTTGTATCAGCACCAAACACAAACTCTATATATTGCTAACGGCAGGCCTTTGCGATGTTTTCTTGGCAAGAAGGTGGCTTACTCCGGCATCTACTTCGAAAAGCATCTTTAGCGGTACGCGCGCATACGAGGGTTCGGCTCGGAGATATGGCTACCACTTCCGGTTCCGCGTTTCGATGCGGTGGCGACGCCCGAGCTTCGGATCGGCTTTCCATTCGTGTGCATTTGAGGTATGTCAAGGAGCTTCTTTGATGAGTTTCTAGTGTCCAAGAATGTATGCTAGGAAAGAATTTGAATTCAAGAGCACCGAAAATCTTTGTAAAGTTACCTGGTCGAAGAAACTTCTTACCAGAACCTCGTGCATCACGTGATGCGGGTGCTGGCTCGGGAGAAAGTTAAAAGTGAGATTTGCGTCGCGCGGCATAAAACGTGCAGCCACGAGATTGAGCCTTCTGAAATGAAAATTACAGATCCGCCGAAAAATGAGTTTAGGTTAAAAATTATAAGCTAGCAAATGGAAATTCCAAGCCCGGTCTCGACAGTGAGAGTTCCGTGCGCTAGCCGTGACAGAATATCAGACCTCTTCGGTTAAAGATGCTAAGTCAGATAACTCGCGGGCAGGAGATTAATTTTAAGATCTCCGGTCGGAACTCAGACCATTATCAGGGTGGAACTCGAACGTAGTTCTGCATTTCTGCCGCTCTGGCCGTGATTGTTGAAGGATCCTCGGAAATTAAATCGAGATAACTGAAGAAAGCTACTTTCAATTCGTGTTGTGCTCAAGGTACGCTCTGGTTTACTTCACGACGAATGTATTGACTCATAGCACTACATATTTGTAAAATATTGGAATAAGCCCCGGTTTACATTGTGACTTTCATCTATTGTTTCTTTGATCCGTAACTTAGTTTTCAAAGAAATTCAAATGTAGGCCGAATTCTTGAGTTACTCAAAATTCCGGTTACCAAATTATCTTCTGTTCTATAAAGGGAACCGGCGCTTCGCAGCTTTATTTGCCTAAGACTCAGACGCGTCCTTGGTGAGCTTAAAACACAGTTCTTCGTCGCCGTTTGAAAGCAGCCTGGAAGTGAAATCTACGCTGGAATAATCAAATCCATGTGCATAAATTGTAGTCCTCACATAACATGTAAGGGGCTGAATCAATAGGGAATGTAGTCACAGCTATAAAGGGAACAGATATGAAGAGTAGATAGAGCGGTAATTGAAAAGAAACGTAGAACAAGCAAAAATACAGAATACTTACGCTCTTCCCGAATCATCATAGTCTCTATGGACTCGGACAGCTCAGAAAAGTAAAACAATGAACTTTTCTTGCCTTTGACTGAAAGGGTAGTTATAGGAGACGCTAAGAAACTCCGGAATGACAAGTCTAGCCCACCTACAATAGCCATACGACCTTTGACCTGAGCTTGGCATTCGGGCAGCTCTTCCCAATCAAGCAAACCATCATCTCAAATTCAGAAGTAGGATTCTATTGCAGTGAGTTCAAATCTGGCCCACGTCTACGCACAAAAAACGCTTATTGTTGCGACCGAGGTTACGAGAAAGCTGTTGATTTGTGAGATGAGATTTTGGGGTAACTTTGCCTCGTGAAGCCACTCTGTATCAGTCAGTCCCCAATCCATGTACCTCGGAGACCACGAAGTCCTGATTTCAGATCTAGGATATCTCGTCAAATTCTATATGAATTTCAACGTGAAAATGAAAGTTGAATCCAAATTTGACTGCAAAATAGCACATGGCTTGAAACAGATTGTGACATTCTAATTCGGGAAATCTCATTCGTGTACATACTTTTTTGTTTACAATGGGTGTTAGTGAAAATTGTTTTGTATTTAAAGCAAGCAGGTTGCTTCCTTATTGTCTGTGATTTAACTTCAATTTCGATCAATCCTTTACTAGATTTATTTATCAAGTGGTCAACTAAATTGAAAAATTGAGGCTAGCCAAATCACTCATGAAGCCAGCTTGCCTTTTTCTCCTCTACCAAGCTGCTTTGGCGGCAACTTTCGATATACCAGGTAAACAACTTAGCGGTCTCATGAAGCGCTCTTCTCCTTATGAGGCTGTGTCTGAGGAAGTCACCGAAAAACAATTCTATCAAACGAGATTCAATTTTGGCGTGAACCTAGGCGGTTGCTTTGTTCGTGAGAAATGGATTTTTCATTCCCTCTTCCCGCCAGACACAAACACTGAACTTGAAGCCGTGACAAAAAGTTCCGCTGACAACCGAGATGAAACAAAAAAAGCTTTGGAGAACCATTGGAAAACGTTTATGCGCGATGCGGATTGGGACTGGCTCAAGAATAATAATGTGAACTCGGTCAGAATCCCAATAGGTTATTGGAATATAGACGGCGGGAGCTTCACCAGCCAAACACTATTTGAGCCTTTCCGGGATATCTACTCCAACTCGTGGCAGATCTTGAAAACACACTTTATTGAGCCGGCTGCAAAACGAGGAATCTCGGTTTTGATCGAACTTCATGGGGTGCCTGGAGGTGCCAATACTGATGCTCACAGTGGGGAGCATGCTGGGAAGGCAGAGTTTTGGACCAAAAGTTCCTATCAGGAGATTATGAAAAACGCGCTTGCGTTTGTTGCAAAGGATTTGAGGCAGTACGATAACATATACGGAATCCAGCTTGTGAACGAAGCGCTGTTTTCAGAAGACGCTACTTCTCAAAAGACGTTTTACAAGGCTGCACTCAACGAAATCCGCAGGCACGATCAAACAGTGCCGGTGATAATTTCTGATGGCTGGTGGCCGAACCAGTGGGTGGAATGGATCCAAGATGAGAATATGGGTGGATCTGGCATAGTTATTGACCACCACTGTTACAGGTGTTTTTCCGCATCTGATACTAGCAAAAGCGCTGAGCAGATAGTCAGAGACTTGGACACGGATTTGCTTACTAACCTCAGAAGAAATGGCGAGGGTGTTGACATTATGTTAGGTGAATGGTCTTGTGTTTTGTCTGGAGATTCCTACAAGAAAAGCGGGGCTGATCCTAATAATGACAACGATGAAAAGCGGTTGCAGCTCGTGGCGGAATTTGGATCCAAAGAAGTGAAGCTTTTCGAGGAGCGAGCTCGCGCTGGGTCCTTTTTCTGGACCTATAAGTTTGAGTCTGGAAATGGAGGAGAGTGGGATTTCCGTCAACAACTAGGCCGTTCCTTTCACGCACCGGTTATTCGTGTACCAGAGGACTCAGTTTTGAGAAGCATACGACAAAACAAGCTTAGCGATTCTTTGAAAGAGGCAAAATCAAACGTTGATTATGACTTATTCGAAGATGGTTTCAATTTAGGTTGGAAAGACGGGCTTACGTATGCTCGAAAAGGGAACCTCATTGGCCGAAAGCAGGCAGTGAAGCATGCAAGAAAGCAACAACGGAACAGAGCTAAAGGACATTTGTCTTCTTTTAAGGATTGGGATACTGGCTACGATCAAGGTTTGCAAAAACTAGAGAAGGTAGTGAGAGTCCCCAATAGGCAGTGAGTCTCCTCGTTGGTCGGTTTTTGAGTAGTCATTTTAGCCAATCTAAGAGGTTGATATTATTTAATCCTCAAGAAGTTTAAAAATTTTAAAGCGAATTTGTAAGAGAATATTGAATAAACTCACTTGCTCCCGTTAGAGACGTTCGAGGTAAGCTTCGATACTTGTTATGAGGTGTCATTCGCATAATTAAAAGATGTGTCTGAGCTTGAAAGCTTGAAGCGAAGGAGCCATACGTACTGAGATGATCTTTTCCTAGGTGATATTTTCGGGAGCTGTCTGATTTCCTTTCCCTTTATATTTCTGGTAGAAAACAAACACAAAGAAAACAAACACGTAGCTTGTTTTCTGGTGTAGTTATTGAGCTCATACTCTTAGCTATGGGAAGGAAGCTGTAATTTTACGAGGTACACCTAACAAGACAGTGCAATAAGCTCTAGGGGAAATAAATCACGAGAGTTTTGAAATATTGCTTTTGTTTGAACACCAACTTAGGAGCGAGAAAAAACGAAAAACCACGCAGAAAAGGCGAACTGTGGCTTCCATGTCAAGGTAATTTCCGGTCCTTTCTTCTGTTTGCAGATCTGGCAGGAATGCGCTATGAATGATATGTAACGTCACACTTAAGCAATTGAAACGTATTCCACCAATTTTGAACGCACAACCCTGATGATAAAGAAGTAGGCAAACATTCAGAAGAAGAATTATCTCTTAATTTATTGACATTGAAAAGGTGTGTCTCAAATCTTGTACTAAATGTCTCCAAGGCCTAGACTGGTCTTGAATACTATCGCGCGACGGCTCGAGTATCCTAAAGGAGAAAGCTCACTTGGCACATGGACCATCCAACCGAGATTTCTAGTGAGGAACACTTTGCTAACTAGAACCAAGCTTCTGCTTTGAAACAGAGAACGCACTCAGTTCATATAATCTCCCACTCTTGTCATCACACTCAAACAAAGAAATTTGCCGCGTGCACCTTCTCAATTAGACGGAAGGCGCGTGGCAGCAGAACTGCAGGAAAGCATTATGATTCCGCTACTGGGCCGTCGTCTCCGCGCTTCCTTCCTTATCAGGATATCGGCATAAGGTCTTATCGGCAAGTCAACCCCGGCCTCACTGTATAAAAGCCTTCGATCTTTTCCAATGTGCTGCCTGAGTGGTCTTTTTCGTTTGTTTCTGCTTTATTTAAATTGACTTTGACAGAAACAAATTCTCCCCTTTCGTAAAGGCCAGATAACTTCCCCACACATCCACGTCTCGCTTCTGCATCTTTTACACCATGGTAGCATTCACTGATTTTTTGGTGACGGATCCACTCGATAACTACGAGGACTCTGCGAAATTCAATGCCGAGTACTTGCCCAAGTTGGAAAAGTACAGAAAGGACTTGGCAGACGGTGTTTTGCCCGAATACTCCGTAGAGTTGCCTGCCCCAGTGCAGGAATTGACCGAGGGCCAGTTTAACTCTATCAAGTACTTGAGAGAAAAGAAGCTCTTGACCCCGGAAGAGTTTGACATCACCGACTCTTCAGTGGTGGCAATCACATCGAACATCGCCAGCGGGAAATGGACTGCTGTGCAGGTGTTCAAGGCGTTTGCCAAAAGAGCCACAATTGCGCACCAGTTCACGAATTGCGCTTTGGATCTCTTTCCCAAGGAAGGCTTGGAGCGGGCAGAATTCTTGGACGACTACTTCCAAAAGCATGGGAAGACCATCGGGCCATTACACGGATTGCCCGTGTCGCTCAAAGAGCAAATGAACTATAAAGGCAAGATCACCCACGGAGGGTATGTATCATTGATTGACAACATTCCTGCTAAGCATGCCATCACCACCCAGATCTTGGAGGACTTGGGTGCGGTGTTCTTTGTGAGAACGAACCAGCCCCAAACTCTCATGCATTTAGACGGAAACAACAACTTCATTGGCCACTCGAAGTGTCCTTATAACTTGGCCTTGACCTCGGGAGGCTCTTCGTCTGGAGAAGGTGCGATTGTAGCATTTGGAGGCACGCCATTAGGCATCGGCTCGGATATTGGCGGCAGTATCCGGGGCCCTGCGGCGTTTGGCGGCTGTGTGGGCTTGAGACCCACCACCAATAGATTTTCTAAAAATGGCGGCATTTCTGCTGGAGCGGGCCAGGAATCTGTGCCTGCAGTAGAAGGCCCCATGACCAGATCGGTCGAGGACATTGATTTCCTCATGGATATCTATATCAACCAAGGCAAGCCGTGGGTCTCGGACTGCACGACCCTTCCTATGGCGTGGCGAAAAGTAGACAAGCCAAAGCCACTGGCTTTGACCATTGCTATTATGTATGACGACGGCATTGTGAAGCCCACGCCTCCAATCGCCCGGGGCTTGAAAGCGGTGGCTGAGAAATTGAAGGCCGCGGGAGCGAAGGTGGTGACTTTCGAGCCCATCGACACCCAGTTGGCTCGTGACACCGTGTGCAAGATGTATGCTTGCGATGGTAACTACATGCAACGGAAACTTTTGGCGGAGTCCGGCGAGCCCTTGACGAAATTGACCAAGTGGTCTTTGAACTACGGCGACGGAGCCAGGCACTACGACGTTGCAGAAAACAGAAAGCTCAACATCATCAGAGACCAGTTGAAGCAGAAGTACACCGACTACTTGAACGAGAACAAGGTGGACTTTATCATTTCGCCCACTTACAGCAACGTGTCGCCCAGACCCGAGGAGGTGTACAATTGGTCGTACACGTCGCTTTTCAACCTCATTGACTTGCCTACTTTGGTGGTGCAAACGGGCATGTTCCAGGACCCCTCCCTCGATAAATGGGACGCGTCGCATGCCTCGTACCAGTATAGATCTGATTTGGAGAAGCTTGAGCTTGACAACTACAAGCCAGAGGATTTCAAGGGCGCGCCGATCGGGTTGCAAATCTCGGGCCGGAGGTACTTTGACGAGGAAGTGGTCGCGGCTGGAAAGACCATTGAGGATTTGTTGGAGGTGAACTTATTCGACTTGTACAAATAGCTATAGAGTTTTAGCACAATTCAGTCATTGGGCTCTTGTACGCAAAAAAACCAGAGTAGATTTCTAGATGAGTCATACTAATCTATTTACTCGACTGGTTCTAATATGCCGTCTTCCATGAACACCCCATTTCTCTAATACTAGATACTGGCCGGCCGTTGTCTATATTCTCTCAGTATCAACCCTTTCAATTATGTCAGATATAGTTATAGTTGGCGCCGGAGTCATTGGGCTCTCGACGGCCCTTGCAATAGCGGAAGAGGCTTCTAAAAAGTATTCAATCACTGTGATCTCTGAACACAGTCCGGAAGTCAACGCGTTATCGCCAGATTACACTTCGCCCTGGGCAGGCGCCCATTTCCGGCCATTTCCGTCAAAAGACAAATACGAGCTCAGAGACTACCCGTTAGCACGAGTCACGCTCGAAAAATTTAGGAATCTAGCACGCAGCCACCCGGAGTCGTCGATCGAATTTGTGAAGGGTGTAGAATACTTCGAAGCGCCCGACTCAAAATACCAAGCGTTGGCAGAGGGATGGAGGGAGGGCATCGACAACTTCCGTGTTTTGGAAAAAAGCGAAATCCCCTCAGGGTGTGTTTTGGGTGTGGAGTACGACACGTTTGTAGTGAACTCGCCGTTATATCTCCAGTTCCTATATCGCACGTTGAAGTTCAAATACGACGTGAAATTCGTGGCGGCAAAATTGCAGAATCTAAGAGAAGCAGTACAGATTTCAGCCCCAAATTCACGAAAGCCAGTCGTTATAAATTGTACAGGCCAGGGCCTCCAATGGGGTGGTGGATACGATAAAGACAGTTTTCCCATCCGCGGCCAAACGCTTTTGATCAATGCACCAAAAATAAAGAAAAATACCAGTGCCACCGTGACCCACCAGCTGCGTGATGGGTTATGGACCTTTTACATTCCTCGGCCGTTACACGGAGGTGTTATTTTGGGAGGCACGAAGCAACCTGGCGATACATTTAGCGAGCCAAGAGACGAGGACACGGAAGCTTTGAAACAACGTGCAGCAAAGCTATTCCCAGACCTAATGAAAACAGACGTTAGTGGAAAAAGATACTTTGACGTGGCACGTGTTAATGTAGGATTTCGCCCAGCGAGAATCGGCGGAGTCAATATTTCGGAGACTAATTGCGATGGATATCGAGTGATACATGGCTACGGTTGTGGGGGGTCCGGATACGAGTTTTCGTGGGGAGTGGCACGGAAAATCGTGGGTCTTCTTGAATCTCCACTGGCTAAGCTATAGAGGAAGAGGGATGTTCACGGTACTGGAAAACAATTACATAGTTTCTCTTGCCGGGTCAATGCTATATAATAGGCATTAGAGAGCTGACTTGTGCGTTGTAAGAGATACTTTCTGGTGGAGTGATCATTGGTAAATTGGAAGTATTTATCTAATTCCAGTATCAAACAATTGGTATTATTGTTCTAATTTGTTTGATAGTCGAGATAGGTCTCGTGTCTCACGAGGCTTACCGAGATGCTTTAAAAATTTACTATAAGCCCAGTAGTTTCACAATCCCATCATAGAATGAAAAAATAGTTTCTATTATTGGAGATCAATCTAGCAAAGTAGCACTGCCACAAGGAACAATTGATTGTGTTTTACTGTAGAGATTGTGTCTGGGAATTGAACAATTCATTGGCCATCACCATTCACAGAAATTAGCTGTTTGGATAACACAGACTATGCTGGGCAACATTCGACCAGGCAAAAACGACTATTGCAAGCTAGTTCCGAAGGCTTTATTCAATTCACCGGTTTTACACATAACTCATTAAACAATTTATAGTGTGATACATAAACGCTCAAGCTTAAGACTAGCCTTATAAGCCATGACAAATTCATGCTTTTCTAGCGTCTCTCATGAGACTCAGGAACCCACCACTGCTTTTCTTCTTCAGTTTCGCTCCTTTCGTCGATTGCAAGGTCATAAAGCTGGTTTTGCTTTTGTCCTCCTCATCATCGTCATCTGAAGAGTCAGAGGATTCTGAAGAATCAGAGTCCAGACCAGAGGAAGAGCTGCTCTCAGAATCAGAATTCAGGTCTACCACAAGCGATATGGACGGCTTGGTTGGCTTTGCACTCGCAGAAAACAGCCTGTCCGTCACCTCGGGGACACCTCTCAGGCTGAGATCAGCTAGTCTCGGTAACAACGGCTTTTTGGTCAATGGTTGCGATCTAGAGTCTTGTTTTGAAGCAGGCTTTTTGGGTGTGTGAATCACACTCGGGAAATCCTTCAAACTCAGGGCATTCTTAGGTGACAGAGTAGGCCTTTGCTCGGGTTTAGGGATCGGAACAGGTTGCTGGAAAAGTCCGCCGGTCGCTGACTTATACTTCTTTGGCAAAAGAACACCAAGCGAGGGTCTCGGCGTGGGCGTTGCTGGCTTTGGCTTGGGCGACGCCAGCTTTGATATAGAAGTTGCTGGCTTTGACGTGACCTCATCTTTCGACAATTCGGTTGGTTCATCAGATTCCAGCTCTGAACTAGATTCTGATATCGAGTCAGAATCAGACTCAGACTCAGACTCAGAGCTAGATTCAGCTGTAACAATCTCCGGTTGTTTAGCGGACACAGGCTTATCAGAGTCTTGCGCAGCTGGCTTCGTAACTTTTGTCGAATCATTAATCTTGCTTCCTGCTGGCAGAGACCGGATTTCAACACTTTGACGCGGTACATCGCTTGTCTTTTTAGAAATTTCATCCACGCTAAGATTGTTCTGAGAAGAATTCAGGGCTCCCGCCAATTGCGTATTACTGATAGCAGATGAGGTAAGGGAAACTGCTGCGTTTGCACTTTTTGCTGCCGTGGGGACAGATTTGACTTCGATCTTCTTAGATGCAACTACCGTCTTGGACTTTTGTTCATTTTCGTCTGTGCGCGAGGGCGTGCCTAACGGGGCATCCTTTACCTCAACTCTTGCCTTCTTCTGAGATATTGATTGAGGCGAGTCATTCGCTCGTTTCTTCAGCTCGGCATGTTCATCGACCAGAACATTTGCCTTTGGCAAGTCTGCAGCAGTGCTTCTTGGCGAGGCAAAAGCTTTCTTTGGTATCATCTCTAAAAGCTTCTCGGAGACCTTCTCTGACACATTTTCTGACACGTTCTCGGACACGTTCTCGGACACCTTCTTTGATACATTCTCCGATACATGCTCGGAAACCTTTTCTGAAATCTTCTCTGAAGCCTTCTCTGGAACCCTCTCTGGAACCTTCTCAGAGACCTTTTCTGTAGCCAATTGTGATACCGCAAACGGTTTAAATGAGGATGGACCAGTAGTTCTCGCAACTCGAGCATCTGCAACTGATCTGAGTCCCAAACCCCCATTTGCACCCGACAGCTTGGGTGCATCCACCTGTACTTTCGGTGAGGTGCCAACATTCAAGGTACTATTGACTGAGGCAATTGATTGGGTTGGCGGCGACTCCAGCGACAAGGCACTGGTGTCTCTCGATTTCACTTCGTTTTCTATTACCGCACTCTCGCTGGACAGTGTCTGCGGCCTGGATTGACCCGAATCTGAGCTTGAGGACGTTTTGAGGCTTTCTTCCACGCTCAAGTGGCTGGCTTTCTGCAGTGGTTGTTTTTGCTCATTACTAATCTCACTTGTCAGCTTGCTTGGCGGTTGGGTGATCGCCTCACTCGAGGTTGACTTCTTTGAAGGAGCTTCTTGATCCAGCATCAGGTCTTCACTAGATTCTGAGGAAGAGTCCAAGACAACCACGTCAGCACTCGCAACCTGCTTTTGCGCTCTTTTCCTTTGAACCGCCCTCGACAGCGGCCTACCGACCGGGCGTGTTCCACGCCGTTTGTATGTCGTCATATACCGTCCTGGGGCAATGATATCGTCTGAGTCCAGGTCGCTCAGTGAGAACGACGACACGCTGGAGCTGCTATTATTCCCCACCGGTTCGGCGATGTTCATTTGCTCATTGTCTTCTTCAGGGATAGGAATCTGTCTTTCATTCTCTTCGGCTAAAGTTCCGGACTTTTGGACTTGCGGAGTTGGCGAAGCCGTGCTGTGGTTATTAATTTCTTCTTCATGATCAGCTGATCTTGAGTCTTCAATCAGTTCAGCCGACCTATTCGGACTGTCTGAGTGTGCCGAATTCTCGTCTTCAGAATCCGATTCATCCAGCTCTTCTTCCTCACTAGACAGTTCACTTGTGATATTGTCATCCACGACTTCCAGAATCGGGCTGCTACCGTTTGCGCGCTGCTCAAAACTCGATGGCGGAGACTGGTGTCGCAGGTTCGGAGTCGCTGGTCCACTGTTCACATCTTCTTGCTTCACTGTCTCGGACACTTTGACTCTCTCAGCGTTCATTTTGTCAAGCTTGGCGTCAAGCTTTGATAACTTGATAAGGTCAGAAGATAGCTTTGCTTTGCTAGTGTACTCGTTGAACGGTGGCGGTAAGTCCTTAGCCCTGGCCTCTCTTTCTTTTTCCCTGTTGCTCAGAACAGTGTTGGCAATGTCTGTTTCGATGTTCGTAAACGTATTTATTGTCGCGTGTGAGCGGGTTCGTCTATCTGCCGTAAGCCCGCCAACAGCTTTTGCGGCGTTCTGCCTCCGTCTGAGTTTTTCCTGGAATGCCAAGTTAGTCAGAAACTTCGGTTCTTCTTCGATATCTAAGCGTGAAACAGTTGAAGACGCTGCAGACCTTTCGTTAACCTCCTTTGAAACATTCAAGCCTCCGCTGGACTTGAATTTGGCAAGTACGACATTCTTGGGTAAAGTGGGGCCCGGTGAGTGTTTTTCGATTGGTTTAGTTTTAGCCAAGGGAGTAGACACAGGAGCATGAGGGGGCCTTGGTGTCTCCTTCCCATTGCTATCCTTGCTGACAACCCCAGAATTCTTGCTTTGTGAAATTGGGACTACTCCCGCAGGTTTGCTGGCCACATTTGTGGGTATGAAAGCCGGCCTTGTAGCCGCCACCGGTGCCTCGGGCAACTTCTCGGGATTGACATGCAAGTTCAATGTGGAAGCCCCATATGCAGCACGTGACGCCTCAGCAGTCGGAGGCCCCTTGGGTGCATCCTTCCTTGAGGCGATCGAGTCAGTCTTTCCCAACAGTTTGTTCGAATCCGAGCCCTTATCTAAAGCCATCAGGCGCAGAACTTCAGCCTTATCAGGAACTTCAGTGACTTTAGTGACTTCAGCCGCGCGTGAAATACTCACTGATGTATTGTTCGCCTGAGGTTTCGATGAGGAAGCCGAAGTGAACGTTTGTGCTTGCAGTGACGTCGCAGACTTCATAGAACCTTCAACACTTTGAGTCGAAGTTTGTTGCGGCACTTGCAGCTGCGTGTTCTGCGAACGGGGCAAGTCTTGAGATTGTTGAGGTTTGGTCACTGGGTTGACGTCTTTTTTCTGGGGCGTCTCATTTCCGACAGATGCAGGTATCGAACGTGAGTTATAAGAGGGACGCGGAGGGATTCCACGTGGCCATTCCTTTATCTTCTGAATAGACAGCAAACGTTCTGCAGAAGGCTTTGGTTGTTGCGGAGTCAGGGTGGAGAACAGCATGAGTGCGGAGGGTGCCGCCTTTGATGGAGTTATCCCATGAGCAGGAGCAGGTGGTGGAAGAGATACGGCAGCAACTGCTTCTGGCTGGGAAGAGATCTGGGATCCATCAGAGGAAACAGCCTTCAGTCCTCTTTCGAGCTCTTGACGCAACCTGTTTTGAATCTGAGATTGCGGCGAATAAGTGGTTTTGGTTTTGGCCTCACCCTGTACCTGTGCTGGTCTCTGGGCCTGGGCCTGGGCCTGGGCTTGCGGTTGAGCTTGTGCTCTTGAGGAACTATTAATTTGGCGCCGACGGGCCTCTTCGTCATACCGTTGGTAAGATGATAGGCTTGACTTGCTCGTCAAAAAAGCAATTTGATCATTGATCTCCGAGACAGCCCGACCATTGTCCCTGAAATCATTCGCACCTGAGCTCAGCGAATGAGCTGGCAAGCTAGTCGGATTCGGGCCAACCTGAGAAGCAGTTGAGTTGGAAGCTTTATCGTTGGCCTTGTGGCTAGACATATCAACATTAGTATTTTGCGAGCTAGCACGAGAGTTGGCACGGGCATCAGCCTTGTGATTGAATGGAGTGTTCGTTTGGATATTGTTCTGAGGTTTCATTTGTGTATCAGTCGCTGAGGTATACTTCGGAATGTTCTGAGGACTAGGCTGTGACTTAGTCTGAAGATTTGCCTGTGAATTGGCTTGAGAGTTGACGGGAACATTCTGAGAATAAGGCTGAGTAGGTGCCTGAGAAGGTGTCTGAAAAGGTGCCTGAAAAGGTGCCTGAATAGAAGCTTGAGAAAGCGCCTGAAAACCGACACGATTAGAGTCCTGCGGTGATGCTAAAAGATGAGCCAAAGATGAGCCAGGTGTCCTGCTTTCAAGCTCAACATGGTGGTATGACCTAGAATCCGCTGGCAAAGGCTTCTGTTGTGTGCTTTCGCGCTGATGTTGCTGGACATCGTGATTACGTTCTTGTGGAGGTGATACCTGTGAAAACGGCAGCTGCATCTGTGGTGGTTTCGTGTAAGGTTGCGGTTGCACTTGGCTCTGCACAGGCTCGAAAGGCTTCGGCCGACTCGTGAGTTTTGATTGCGTCTTTTGCTTCTGTACAAAGGCCGAAGGAGCAGGCTGCGTGCTTTTCGAAGTGGAAGCAGAATCAGGATTTACATCAGGAGTCACCAAGATAACGTCCGCGTCGCTCGCGCGATTATCGTTGCCACTGCCGCTGATTCTGGAGTGATCCGCAGGCCGTTCTGTGCGGTTGGCTGATGGTTTTGCGAGCTGCGAAAACGATTCCTGGCCAGTCTCCAAATCCGTGTCCTCGTTATCGCTGAAGATCCCTCTGGCGCTGGATGCCTCTGTGGCGGCTGGCATTTGAAGCATCCCTGAGGTGATCCGCTTGCCCTTAGTGGCAGATTGCGGCGATGTCCGTTTGACAGGAATGATCTTCGCCGTTTGATTAGAACTCTCGCGCGATGGTGGCGGCAAGTGGACCGGCGATGAAGTAACGTGACTCTCGGACCTGGCAAAACTCTCAGGTAGCTCTTCGCGTGGAAGAATGGTGGTGTTCGCGATGGAATTCACCGTGTTGTCTGCCGCCGTGCTGGTGGCCTCAGAATCAGCATGACGAGCGGCCCAGATCGTGCGGGACCGCTTCAAAAAACGGCTGGAATCAAAGCCGGAGTCCTGGGAGAGACCCCGCTTGACCAGCGCACTCGAAACATCGAGAATGTTGGCGGGGAGCACAGTAGAAGTGTCCCTCAGGAGCGCCTGGAAGCTATTTCTCACTAGCACGCGTAGCACATCGCCCGACGCGAACACTTCTCCGGCCGCAAACTCGGGGTCCAAGTCGCAGCAGTCCTTGTCTTGAATGCCGTCCAAATCGAGCTTCTCGGTGTCTGGATAAAGTCTGTAGTAGCGTTTCAAAAGGGCATCACAGACCTCGCTGAGCGTGCTGGTCGGACTTGTGAGATGTAGAAATTTGCGGGCAAGCACGTAGCTTGTGGAGTCCTCCGCATTCCCCACGGAAATGAGCTCCACCTGGAGCTTCAATTGCATGGCAAAAGATGTCACGGGCTTGTTTTTTGGGTTTATGAGTTGTGAGATCTCGATGCAATCATAGACTTTGGCGTGAGCTTGTTTTTTTTCTGGGTCCGAGCACCAACACCCGTACACCCACACCTCGCGTGCGCCCATTTAATCGCATAGACCCAGATAATCGCAGAGACCCGCCAGTCTAATGGAGCGAGTTGTTTATCTTTCGTGAAAATTCTGCAGTCATCAATTTGGATCCATTGTTCCCTTTTCTTTTTTTGTCTCTTTCAAAGCCAGGCTCTCAAAATTTTCAGCCAAGGTTGTATTTGAAGTAGGGATCGTCAAATAGCTCGCCTTTCGCAGCCGCCGCAGCCGCAGCCAGAGCGTCTCGCTTCTCTCCACTCAAAGGATCGTTCATCTCTTCCTCTTCCATAGACGTATCTTCTATCAGAACAAAATCTTGGCGCTCGCCCCGCCAAGGAATAATCTCGCCGTCCATGGTCCCACAGTAATAAGTCCCTGAAAACGGACGCCCGTAGGCTATCGAGGCTGTACGTATAGAGCCCTTAGAGCCCGGCCTCTGGAGCCGCAGAACCAATTTCCCGTCCAACGCCCGGAATACAAGCACGTCGCCGTTATCGGAGGCAAAAAGAAGATGCTGCACTTCCGTCTCGCGTTTTGGGCTGAGCACAAGCGGGAGGTTCTGGAGGTACTTGTTTCTGGTGAACGGCCCGAAATTCACGAGCTTGTTGATGGGCGGCGCGTTGCTGGAGATCATGTCCCACACCCTGATTTTGTCGTCGTTGCCGGCGGTGTATAGAATATGCCCGAGCTCGTCCCATACTACGGCATTTACAGGGCCCAGGTGTGCCTTTACCGAAGTAGAGCCTAGGTTGAGCTGATCGAGGGCGGCGCTCCTCGCGTTTGTTTTCGACATGTCGAGCCGCGCCACGCAGCTGTTGCTCAGACGGATATCCCACACTTTGGCCTCTCCGTCATGGCCTCCAGAGGCAAGATAATACGCGTTTTGCGGATGCCAGCTCACAGCTAGCGTCTTTCCCTTATGGCCCGGAAGCGTGTGTGCACTGGAGGCGGTGCGGAGATCCAAAAGCCGCACAAACGGCTGGTCGCTGGCCACGGCTATCACTGCCTGAGAAGAATACGCGTTGTTTTCGTGTGCGTTGATGTCGATCGCATACACGCGGTTTTGCATGTCGAATGCGTGCACGACGCCGACCTCGTTAGTGTCCCACACTTTCACTGTATGGTCAAACGACGCCGAGATGAACATTCCTGTATCTCGAGGCCACCATTTCACTGCAGATACGCCATACTGATGCGCCGACCGGCGTGGAATCGTCACAAACGGATCGAGCCGCGGCCCTTCTGGTTGCAGACTGGGTTTTGTGGATGCTCTGCCTGTTTTCGCGTCGTTATCTAGCGTCAAAGCACCTTCCAGAAGCTCCTCTGGCTCGTCTATGTTGCGTGGCTTGACGTCGTGCAAATCCCATATTTTTAGGCTGGAATCGGCACACCCGCTGATCATGTATCTGTGTTCATCGCGTTCTATTGCTAGCGAATTCACGGCGGCATTGTGGTGGCAGTTTTCCGGGAATATGTTTGGATTCACTGGCCGTAGCATGCTGTATAGAGACTCGGTAACAGTGACAGCAAAGTCGCTGGGCCGAAGCCGGCCAGTCAGTCTCTCGAAAAGAAGCGACTGCATTTTTGAACTCTGCGATTGGGGTCGGAGAGATTGATGCAATTGAGTAGGAGAGGACTTTGCAGGTATGAAAATGCTAGACGTTTCAAGTGGTCGGCATGCTCTTTCTTTCGAGGTTAGCGAATGTTAGAGCGCGACTATGAATTGCTGCAATATGGCAAACGCTTGTGGGCAGGGAATCTCCATAAAGTTGTGCTCTTAAAGTGGGATAAGCTGATAGTTTTATTTTTTGCGTTTTTTGACAGGCGTTGAAACAATAGTAGGTAGTTTTTCTGAAGGGGACGAGATTTCGGCATGTTACTAGAAAGAGTCCAGAACTGTCCTGTGACCTAGAAGCATGTGCTGCGCGGTGGTTATAATAGTTGCGAAACAGTATCAGTCCATTCTTAGTACAAGATCTGCAAGGGTATTATTGTTGAACTCTGTGCCTTTTTTTTGCTTGATTCATTGATTGTTCTCATTTTGGTCACACAGCAAAATCAAAGCTATAAAGGGGTTTTTCTACGTCGGACAGAACGCCGTTCGTTACAGGTTCGTAGATTTTACTCGACTGCGATAGACAGCCACCAGTAAGAAAGGAAGCCAGTCTGCTCAAACACAAGTCCTCAAACTTTTTTAAAGAAGTCTGAAGTGCTTAAAAATTTTCTGAAGACCTTGCATCCTCTGTGATCCTTTTAAGCTACTCATGGTGACAATGCCAGCCAGTGTGTTTAAAACGGAGCGGGACAAAGTGTTCAGTGGCAAGACAATTTTGATTCCTGGTTGAAAAGAAATGCAAAAAAGGGAGTTTGATCACTTGGCCTCGGCAAACATGACAAAATAGACAATTGTGACAGGATCGATCATTACTATCAGAAAACTCGGGCGTTGACTAATAACTTCCGACCGCACTGGGCGCACTAAGAACCACAACAACCCTCGACCAGTCCTTCAGTAAACATCAACTTTAGTAGAGATCTCTTTTCAAAAAACTACGCAATATATTTGACATGACATGAACATAAGCAGAGACCAAAATTTTGAAAATGATCCAAACCTAATCTTAAACCGCCCTATCTTCCCTGGACACCCAACATGAGACGGTCTCTCAGGTCTGAGTCAGTGCGCCGCGCCGCTTCCCTTCTGCAGTCCCGGAAAAAAAACCAACCGGAAAAAGCCAAAAAAAAAGATACGGTCTGACAGTCGAACACGTTTCACACACAGAAACCAAACATGTTGGACATCAATGCTTTCCTCGCGGACAAGGGCGGAGACCCCGAAATGATCAAGGCCTCGCAGAAGAAAAGAGGCGCGCCGGTGGAGATCGTCGATGAGATCATCCAGGGCTACAAGGACTGGACCAAGATTCGGTTCGAGTTGGACGCCTTGAACAAGAAGCAGAATGCGCTACAAAAGCAGATTGGCCAGAAGTACAAGGCCAAGGAGGACGCGTCCGAGTTGTTGGCGCAAAAGGACAAGCTTGCCGCCGAGAAAAAGCGCCTCGGAGAAACGGAGCAGAAGGCCGACGCAGACGTGCGTCTCAAGGTCAATCAGGTGGGCAACATTGTGCACGAGTCCGTGGTCGACTCCATGGACGAGGCCAACAACGAAATCGTGAGAACGTGGAAACCAGAGAGCTACGCGGAAATCTCCGCGGTGGCGGCTGCCACCAATGAGCCTGCCAAGTTATCTCACCACGAGGTTCTCTTGAGATTGGACGGCTATGACCCGGAAAGAGGCGTCAAGATCGTCGGCCACCGCGGCTACTTCTTGAGGAAATGGGGCGTGTTCTTGAACCAGGCCTTGATCAACTACGGCTTGGCGTTCTTGTACGAAAAGGGCTTCCTTCCATTGCAAGCGCCTGTGATGATGAACAAGGAGGTCATGGCCAAGACCGCGCAGTTGTCCCAGTTCGACGAGGAGTTGTACAAGGTCATCGACGGCGACGACGAGAAGTACTTGATTGCCACGTCCGAGCAGCCCATTTCGGCGTACCATTCCAACGAGTGGTTTGAGAGCCCAGCCGAGCAGTTGCCCATCAAATACGCGGGCTACTCGTCCTGTTTCAGAAGAGAGGCCGGCTCCCACGGGAAGGACGCGTGGGGCATTTTCCGCGTGCACGCGTTTGAGAAGATCGAGCAGTTTGTGTTGACCGAGCCCGAGAAGTCCTGGGAAGAATTCGACAACATGATCGCGTACTCGGAGGAGTTCTACCAGTCGCTCGGCTTGCCGTACCGCGTGGTGGGCATTGTTTCCGGCGAGTTGAACAACGCGGCGGCCAAGAAGTACGACTTGGAGGCGTGGTTCCCCTACCAGAAGGAATATAAGGAGTTGGTGTCGTGCTCCAACTGCACAGACTACCAGTCCCGCAACTTGGAGATCAGATGCGGCATCAAGCAGCAGAACCAGATCGACAAGAAGTACGTGCACTGCTTGAACTCGACCTTGTCTGCCACGGAGAGGGCCTTGTGCTGCATTTTGGAGAACTACCAGAAGGAGGACGGGATTGTTGTGCCCGAGGTGTTGAGACTGTACATTCCAGGAAAGCCCGAGTTCCTCCCATTCACGAAGGAGTTGCCAAAGAACAGCACTTCCAAGAAGAAGAACTAGACGTGAAGGCATCTGGTAGGCAATTGAGTGGGCTCTGTACGGGAAAGGCTTCTTTATAGGTAGTTTCAAGCAGAGCGATAATGAATGTTTTGGTGACGTTCAACGATGTAGGCAGTGCAGTGGACAGGGCCCGGATCGGTTAAGATGGGTAAGTCTTGCAAGTTCATTACGGGGAGCATTTTTCCAATTACGGAAATACCATGCGGTGATGCTGAAGCCCGCCAATCTATACCGCAGCTGAAATAAAAACCGTGGCTGAAGGAGAAACCGTAGAGTGATCCGACCCCTTTTCTCTTCCTTAGTACTAATGAGGCCATCACCTTACTCAGTATTGATAACTTAATGTTATGTCAATGCCTTACAAAGACTTAAAACACGGACTGTTCAGCCTATAATGACTACTCATGAAATACCGAAGATCGCCAAAAATCTCGATCTCGTGACCGATCTGCTTCTTCCGCCATTTTGGGCGGAACGGATACTCCCACCGCGATCTACACTAAACTGGCAAATAAGTCAATGAACAAGATAATGCATTAAGTAGACCTATTTATATGTGTCAGCAAGTCCTACTCAGAAACGTGCTTCCTACAGACATATCATTTCCAAGCAGTCCTCGGCACAGCAACAACATATGAGCGCAGCACAGCATCCGCAGAAAGTGCTGCAACATCCGCCCCCGCCTCTTTGTGGCGGTTGTTGGACATATTGAGGTTGTTGTTGCTGGTAGTAGCCCTGTGGAGGAGGACCTTGCTGGTAGTAGCCTCCTTGAGGTGGTGGTGGGCCTTGGTGGTACGACTATAAGTGTTAGTAAAATGCGAACGGCTCGGCAACTGGAAGTTGGAGGTTACCCCATTATTTCTTGAAAGCCTGGTTCCATAGTATAGATCCTGTGAAATACAGATACATTGGACATTTCATCTTTCGCTCCTTCCTAACTGTGGTATCTTGACCGAATCATCACATACCATTGTGCTCAAATATGAAAGAAGAATCGCTAGACCGAGAAACCTCGCGCCAGCTATATATAAATATTGCCCGAGCGCAGCGAGTACAGCACCGCTTGACGTTGGCGTACAGGACGAGCGCTTGTATACAGGACGTTTATTTGTGTACATGAAAAAAAGCTTGTACACAAGATGCAAGGCTTAATGCCTGCATGGATGACCCGGATTGTCTTGCTGTTCGCTTGTTGCCCCACCTCATCATGCGCGCTGTCTCGACCTGCAAATTGATCAAGGCATGCTCTTCGCGGCAGATACCAGTGCGACGCTGGACTCGACTTTCAGCTGATGATCGATGCGCTGCGCTGTGCAAAATAAAACATATTAAACAATCACACTAAATCATGAGCCGTGATGGCTTTTTGCCCCAAAAAAGAGACAGGCCGCATAGGCCGCTAGGGCTTGGCGCCATGCAGCCTAATAAAAAACACCACCTGGCTCCGGACTTCTCGGCCTTGCCTACTCATCTTCCGAACAAGCCTTCTTCTTTTGCACCCACAAAAGTTTCTGATATCCCTGCTTCTTTCGGACTGGGTCAGGATAGATCCGGGTCTGAAAATGATATCGCCTCCAATCTGCGGCTTGGAACTTCTGAAACATCTGAACCGCCTTCTCATCTTATAAAGGAAGATGGTCAGATCGAGGCATCTCGGTCTTCAAATGATTATTTAAACGATGATCTGAAGCCAAATAACAATCCTGACAAATCTCAAAAAGAAACTGACTTTCCGCTCAAGCCGCCCAGTAAAGACCCGGTTTTTATCGAGGGTACCAATATCAGTCTTCAGACCGAGGAGGACATCGCCAAGTGGATCGCAGAGCGTCGTAAAAAATGGCCCACCAGGAAAAATGTCGAGTCGAAACTACAGCAGCAAAAAGAGAGACCTCCGGAGCAGAAGAGCGCTCCACAAAAACAGAATATATGCAAGTTTTATGCAAGGACCAAACGGTGCAAATTCGGGACGAAGTGCAGAAACCTTCACGAGTCGGGTACTTCATCTACGGGTCCACAAGTTGCATCGTCCAATAACTCTTCAGCTGGCGCTTGTTCGGCCAATGGTTCTTCTTCCTCGCGAAAATTGATAAACGGCGTACTTGTGAACATTCCCCAGCGATACAAAAAAGAAGTGAATGGGACTGGAAATCTTTTCACCAAACTCGTGCAGCGGGACTTGTACGAGCATGAGAACAATATCATTGTTGATTTCATCCAATACCTCGATTCGCAAGGCTTGATCAATCACGATGCGATATGAATTTATGTCTTGGCAAACATCCTTCTAAAACTTACTCTAGTACATTGTATGCTATCTAATCTATGTGAATGGATGCTGGTCCTCCTTCATTTTCCTA
>JAKUBE010000070.1:0-36225 GCA_030674755.1 Metschnikowia henanensis | reverse complement strand
CTGACGACGACAAGTATGTGCGTGTGGCACCAAAGGACCCGAAAAACGGAAGTTTCATATACCACGACGATACAGTATGAGGGCAGAAGGCTTTGAGTGTGATTTTTCAAGGGTTTGAAACAATCGAGCTGGTCAGTGAATTCTTGATGTGGACTGGAGAATTTTTAGGGATGTGGCTCGGCATTTGGCTCGGCATATGACTCGGGAAATGGCTCGGCATATATTGATTGCCCCATCGGGACTTCGACAAAGACCGTTCCCTTACGCCTGAAATGACTCGGCGGCTATAATGGACAAAGTTCAATTAGGCTGTATTGTTCAATCCGGTAGTTCACCGCACAAACTGTTTTCAATCACGTTATCTCAACACAAGGGACTCCTGAGGTGTTGTTTGACCATTTTCTCATACGCTTTCTTTCGGTATCTCGATGTTTCGTTTTGACTTGTCGTTTTTGCGAACGTCTCTTTGCAACCATGCTTTCGACTCCCATTGGCGAGAAATCAAATCGTGGTAAGACAGCATATTAACTATCGACACCAGTGATCAAGGACTGCGTCTTGTATGATCATTTGTCCGGACAATGACGTACACATTCCAATTGACACAGTGACCAGGAAATGCTCAAATCGACTTTCGGATGGAAACGAGCAGAATAAGGTCGCATTGAAGTTTCTTCACTTTTCAGGAGCGAGATATGGACAGGAAACTGACGATTGAGGTCTCTGTTTAACGGCAACCAGATTCATTTGACATCAATAACATGAGAAGGTAAGCCTCTATTAGTTATGATCCGTCAGGATTCTAAAACTACCTCTTTGATGCAAAGTCACATGACCCTGATGGCCGCTTCACCTCTGATTTCATATCGGGTGCACCCCGAAAGCGCCGTGACTATCTCGAATATCCCCAAAACCAAAAAAGAAAAGAGAAAAGTCGATCAAAAAGCCCCGAAAGCGATTAAAACCGGTCAAGCGGGATTTTTCAAAAATGCGCCTGATTCCAAAAGACTATCAGCCGTGCAGCAAGCTCGCATTTCAACTTCCGCGAGGCCGTGTAAGAGAATACTAGCGGCGGCTAAGGATCGTTTCGGTTAGCTCTCCGCCTCATGTACGCCCACGTGATCTGAGTCATAAAGCCGGTCACATAAAGAGGTCCAAAATCCCACCCAATTGGCGATCCAGGCTATATCCTCGATTGGTCGACTTTTTGAGAAGCACTTATTATGTTGTTTTTTCTTTGACGATTGTGAGCCGCAAGCCTAGCCGCTACCCTTTTATGGAGGCAATGCTTTGAAGACTATTTTCGCTAGTGCGGGGTTTGAATAGGAGGGAGACCTTCCAAATAGCTTGAAGGCAAGCACACTATTCGCCATTCGATTGCCATAAAGTATGGGAGAGTCAAAAGGAAACATATGCTCTTTACAGCGTGTTTTCGTCTTTACTCACACAAAAGAAATCATGATCCGAGACCACATACATCGACAAAACATTTGGCGTCTACTTTGGGTCCCAGGTGGAAGTCCCATTTGTTGAGAACCGCACAGGCTCGAAGAAAAAATACTTTAATTCGAAACAAGTATAATCACACGCGAAACTCAATCTCAAACTCAGACGAAGAGCCACCCACTCATTGGCCCAATGAAGATTTCGCCAATCCCCGCCGTGTTTCAAGAGCTAAGAATCTACAATCACCTTTGATGAATTTTCAGCCGTCACGCGAACGAAACACGTGAAAAAGCGAAAAATACTGCTAATTAGATTTAAAGCCGTGCTCGGAGCAAAGTGGCAGCGGGCGTGTCGTTATGAGACGGGCTCTAATTAACTCACTCTGGCAAAGGGCAGGCTTTTAATCTTGGCATGCCGGAGCGGGCGCCGGCGTATCAGAAGAGCGGAAAAACTCCGAATGATTGGCTTTCGCCGAACGCACCGTGAGTTCATACATGTGTGCGCGTGGCCCTTGTATGCAGTGCCGCTGAAGGAATTGTCGCAATGCGCCGTGACTTGTTGGGTTTTTCCTGCTACGAGAGTTTTGGTGCAGGTGAGGAGTAATGCGGAAAAAATGATCCGGCCATTGATCTTGGTTGTTGCTCTCCGCGTGTATCCGATGGGAGACCTGGAGAAGTTGTGCGATATTTCCACGATCGCGGCGGGGAATTGCTTTTCAAATTACGCGAGATTTGTATCCATTGTCCGTCTATTGGCCAGACCTGCTTCGTCATCAGCGAGGCATTGTTACGATGTTCCCTCGTGGCTGCACTCAGACTCACTTGCACTACCCATATGCGGGTCCTGCACACACGGTCGATCTCTCTAATGAAGCAGCGATTACCCCTCTCGGCTTGTTGAACCAATGAAAAATTTTGGACGCCAGGTCGGTGCCATTGCGTGGAGATATACGAGTTACCCAATATCAATTCTTCTTTGAATCAAAGTTTCAGAAGTGCCGCATTGCCTGTTACCCACCACTGCCCCACGCCTGTTGCTGCTGAAAAAGGTACAGTGATCTGAGCAATAACCTCGAGCTTTAAAATTAGCAACCCGCTCCTTCCTGTGGCCTATCTGCATATTCTCTGAATCGACCACAGCAGCGCACTTGCTTTCCCCTATAACTACCCGAGACACGCCCTGACCATCCGACCAAGGGCTTTGTACTGAGCGTGTTCTATTTATTTTCTGTCTGCCGATGGACTCTTCCCTGATTTCTATCAAAAAGGAGCCTTCTTCTCCTATGCTTAGCAGCAATGCCTCAAACCACTCTGGGTCTCTAGTAGACTCGCGACCTGGAAACGACCAGCGGCAAGATCAGCACCAGGAAACAACGCAAACAGAAACGGCCGGGCCGGGTACAAAAGCAGATCCGCTTCCGGCAGTCGTTTTCGGCCTTACGCCAGAATCCGAATCGCAATATCCAGCGGGAACGCCACCAGAGGGCTCTAACGAGAGGATTTTAAAAAAGATCCTGGAAAAGAGCCTGGAAACGATTCCAGAAAAGATTCCAGAAAATATCCCGGAGAATATCCCAGAAAAGGTCCAGGAAAACAGTTGTGGAGACAAGTCCGGAAGCCACTGTGGGCATCACCCAAACCACTTGGAGAGCATTTCCGAAAACACCTCAGAAGACGGATCCGAGGCCAACTCGGCCATCGAACAAGCGTGTGACTCTTGTCGCAAACGCAAGCTCAAATGCTCCAAAGAGTACCCCCGCTGCCAGAAATGCATCCAGCACGGCTGGGTTTGCACATACTCGCCCCGAACGGTGCGGTCGCCTTTGACCAGAGCGCACTTGACCGAGGTCGAAACCAAACTTGCCCACATGTCGAACATGTTGCGCTTTCTCTTGCCCAGCGTAAACACAGATGCGCTTGCCGAGAGCGGCCAGTACGAAAAAGTCTTGGGGCCGTACCGCGAGAAGTTGGCCGGATGCGTCGATACCTCCAACGCACATCTGCCCTCGGCCAACTCAGTGTTTTCCAACGAGGACTCCATGAACGGGTCGCTTGGCGAAAAAAAGCCGCACGAGATGTTCGAGATGGACATGCCCTACGACAAGCAGAAAATCAAGCAGGAGATCATCGACGACTTTGTGTTGAACAACATCCCCACGGAGCCGCTGCGGTTTCTGTATCCTGTGCCTGCTTCTCTGGGCCCCCGAATGGGCTATGCCTCGAAAAAGCACCAGTCCGTGCCTCTGATGCAGGGCTCGCTATCGATGTCGTCGTGCCACACGCCGCTTACGGGGACGCTCACCAGCCCGTCGTCGCTTCTTTCGCTCCATTCGTTTGAAAACTACGATTACGACCACGAGCGGCTAGACGAGCTACCCAGCGAGCTTTCCACTAAGAGACAAAAGGTCCATCTGAGCTCCGACTACACGCTGATCTTCGACGAGGTCATGTGCGACGACTTCGCCTAACGACATACACGAACTTCCTTCTTTATATGTATTTTATTGATTTCACGACGACGTTAAGACAAGGCTACGGTTGTAGAGTACTCTGGGGTAACCCTGGGGGTCAAAACACCCGAATCAGCGGAAAAACACCGTTTTATCACCACTGAACTTGCAATTGCAATGATGGCAACTGGTGTCATGGTCTCTGACGATGTACCCCGGTTATGCGTTTACGGGATCACACCCACGGTCCCACGGGCCATGAGCACCGCGGGCCGGATCTCACGCAACACCCGTACATCCCCGGGCTGTGAGTCGCGACTCACTCCGATGCTCGGCTTAACTCCGGCCCCTGACCCGGACCCCGGCGTTTTTCCCGAGCACGGGTCGTGCCAAACACATTTCCTCAGATCCGGTCACGGGGGAGTGCGTACACAGGGGGCATTTTGTTTGATTCTCCTCTAGAGTCCATTTTTACAACCACCGGGCGTCGTTTCAGCCTGTTTTGAGTTGTTTTGGATCGAGTTTTCTTATATCAAATCTAACCCCCTTGTTATTTTTTGTTGTTTTGTTACACAGCCGTGTCTTTTTGCTATTCTCGGCTACTGACGGTCACTGGATACTAGAAAAAGGGTGACACTTATCTCTGTGCTGATCCCTACTACTTTAGCCGCCAGAATACACTTTGGACTCCATCTGTGTTTCTATCTATTCCCAGATATTTATTCTCCTGCTGCCAGCTTTGCCAAGCTAGCACGCATTGTCAAAAATTTCGAACCTGGCGCTTTTCAAGTCTGTTGCATTCGGAAATACCTCGATCTCGAAATTCTGTTTTATTTTTTAGCTGGACTTTTTCCAAAGTTACACACTGTTCGGAAACCTCTGATCCTGTGTTGAAGCCGGGAACCTTGCTGTCAAAAAGCACTTTATCTCAGTATTTGGAACCCCTTATCTCGCCTATTAGTTCGATGCTATGTCTGCGCTAAAAAATTTGACCGCGCTCAAGCGCAGCATTACAAAGCGTATTCGCGAGGCGCTCCAGGAGCTTCATGAAAATTTGGGCAACTTGGGCAATTTGGAGAGACAACCGATCCCGGTAAGGGTTCCTGTTCCTGTGCGTGGCGGAGCCCCATTTAAAGGCCGTAATCCTGTTGATTTCTTTCAAAAGCCCTCGAAATACCAGGGCTCTAAACTGTTCAGATTTAGCTTTGGCTCTTCGCTGCTTCTATTCTCGCTGTCGCGCGAATTCACCTCTTTTCCCGGGTCTCGTGGGTTTCAATATCAGTCATCTCGATTCTTCTCGAGCTATAATCGATATGGAGGATTCAACAGCTGGCGCTGGGCCCGCATTAACCAGTCGGTGATGTTTCAGAACTTCTCTTCCAAGTCACAGTTCCGACTGAAGTCGTTTCACACGTTCTACAGGGCACCAACACTCACACAGTTGCTCAAGAAAAAGAACGGCGCTCTTGACGAGAATATGCCTTTCGCAAACGGGAGCAAAACCGTCGTGGCTGTGCCAAGACGAAGCACGGTGCCCACAGCCCTTAGACTTAACGTCCTGTTGACTCAAAAATTCCATGACATGGTACTTGATTTGGCCAGGCCCCAGTTGCCAGAGTCCCTGAGTGTTGGATGTTACGTTGACTTCAAGCTCGAGCCCAAAATACTCATTCCGTCAACAACGATCATGAGCGCGGACGTGCTCAAAGAGCTCTTGGCGAATCTAAAACGTTTTGAGGAGCACGTTGCAGGCTTACAGCGGGATTTGCTTAAACTCAGCGAGTTGGGCGAGCTTCCACTCAAGTTTCTTGCCGCCGACGGCGTGATCCGGGTGTTTTTCCCTAATTGTGACCGGCCCCAATTGGAAGGCTTGCTCGTTGAGAAGGACGTGATCGGAGGCGTCATTTACGAGGATTTCTCGAGCCACTGCCAGCAGCTTCAGGATGACGATATGGTAACGTCGATATCCGAGTTTGACATTTTAAGCAGCTGCAATTCCATGTCTCTGGGTCTGGCACTGTCTGAGACCAACGAAGAATGTTTTGACGATATTTTGTCACTGTCGGAAGCCAGCTCAAACGGCAAGATTGTGCACCTAGAGCCGGTGCCCGAGTTGGGGCATATCGAGATTGCCGATGAGTACTATTGGGCGTGATCTGGACCAGCAGGCATGGTCTAGATTTGGAGAAGACGCGAGTCTTGGCTCGGTATTTTGCCACCCACTAATATACTTAATGAGTAGTAACGACTCCTTAATCACTCAATGATAGTACGCTAACACGTAACGTCGCTTTGATTTATCTCCAGTTCGTCCGCGTGCGTTTCGGGCGCCTCTTTTTAGTAAATCTTTTGAATGCCAAAAATCAACAATCACCTGGCGCGCGTGAGCCTCGGCCCTCACACGCGTTCCGAGTCTGGCAGTAGTACCGGTGTCTTGCCTGCACGTAGAAAGCTCCCCAGACAGAGTTCACAATCACCTTTGAAGGTAACCAATTCTAAAATTGTACAACTTGGGCAAGTCAATTGACTGTTTTGGACATTGTTTTGTGATTATTCTGAAAGGCGATCGAACGATTATCCGCGGTCACGTGTGCCAGACAATAAAAGGATCATCCTGCGGCTCAGCCCAATTAGTGTACCTGGCCTCAAGGTCGAGACTCGATTGACACAGATCAAACAATATAAGTCGAATCGAAGTGACCGATCCCCATAATTGGTCAGCTTTTAAAGAACTAAGCCTGTCCACAAACCCATTTCGGGTACAGAGACACTCACATCCACCGTTTTTATTGCTCAGAACAAGACTCTTACCATGGATGCCAAATCTCCTAATGAAGATGAGATAGAGAGGGAATACTCTTCCGGCGAAAGCGAGTTCAAAGACTCTGCAGAGGCGTTCGGGCTGCCGGAAAGTAAAAGCGATTCTGCTGCGAAGTTCGTCTCCCAAAGCGACGCAAGTAGCGTGACAAGACTCGACACACAGAGTCTACCAGAAGAGAAAAGCGCAGAGACCGATTCGAGTCAGATGCGAGAACAATCGGCGAATTTGCCGCCGACCCTGGACGATGGGAAAACACTGCTGGCTGCAAATACTGTGGAGTCAGAAACCCCCAGAAACATGCCCCTGAAGGCTCCTGCTCCGCCAAACACTAGAACAAACGTTCTGGCCGCTGATTCGAGCCTAAAAATCCCACTGCGTGCTTTTATTCCTGTTTCCCTAGACACGGATGGCACCGCGACGCTTTCTGCGTTTCCCGTGGAGGCGCTGTCGCTCCTAGAGGCACGAGAACTGACGATCTCGATCAACTTCGACGCCAAAGACGCGTCGCAGCAGCAGGCTATCAGCACGGGCGTGCAAAGCGTCAAAAACACGTACCGGGATATTCGTAGCACCATAGGCCACTTGCCCTCTGAGCTCATGGGCAGCGAACGCATCGACTGGCAGTTGTGGGACCGTGTCATTGACAATTACCACGACATGGTGCTCCACGAACAGCAACAGCTTTCGCTGGCGGTCGCCGCCGGCATTCCCGGAGAGTTCCGCGGCATAATATGGCAGTTGGTGGCCCAGTCCAAGAACTTGCAGCTCGAGGAGTTGTACATGCACTTGAAAACAGAGCCTTCCGTGCACGAGAAGGCGATCAAAAGAGACCTCACGCGAACCTCGTTTTTCACCAACGTAGACGCGGCCAACAAGGCGACCGAGCTTTTCCACGTGATCATGGCGTACTCGAACTTCGACCCGGATGTCGGCTATACGCAGGGCATGGTGTTTATAGCCGTTCCCTTGGTCATGAACATGACCGAGTCCGAGTGTTTTTGCTTGCTCGTCACGCTCATGAAGGATTACGGGCTCCGAGACCTTTTCTGCCCCGAAATGCGCGGGTTGCACTTGTTGCTCCATCAGTTCGACCGGCTCTTGGAGGCCCGCCTGCCTGTCTTGTACAACCATTTGTACCGCGAGGGCATCCGGCTGTCTATGTACGCATCCCAATGGTTTCTCACGTTTTTCAGCTACAAGTTCCCGTTCAAGGTTGTTTTGCGGATTTTCGACATGGTGATCACCCAGGGCGTGGAGGCCGTGTTGCGTCTTGCGCTCAACCTCATTCTCCGCAACGAGCCCAGTTTGCTCGCGCTCAGTTTCGACGGTCTTTTGGAGTTTTTGAAAGACAGTCTCTTTGACGTCTATGTGAGCGACGAGTATGTGGTCCCGGAACCGCAACTCAACCGTCGCTTTCTGCTTCTTGGCCGCAAGCCCGCCGCCAAGGCCCTGGAATACTACAAGTTGGACGCGTTTATCCAGGATTCCATGCAAATCGATGTCAGCCCTTTGGACCTCGCCAGGTGGAAGGCGGAATTCGACCAGATCCTCTCAAGAGATACCAAACGGGCCAGTGAGATCGAAACACTCCGCGCGACAAACGGCACTCTCCGCCACGAGATAAAGAGCTTGGAGTCGGAAATATACGCCCTCAACCACGACCATCTCCAATCCGTGCAAACCCTTGTCAACGTGAAGGTGGCGTTACCTGAGCTCCAAAGCGATGTTGCCGATCTCTGCTCTGAGGTCTCCATGCTAGAAACAAACATCCGCGATATGGAGCGCAAACTCGGCGCGAATCACGAAAACATTCCCCAGGATATCGAGGCGCAGATCCAGAAGCTATTGGAACAAAACGCCCAGGAAACAGAGCGGTTCACGAACCTAGAAGAGCAGCTAGGCGAGTTGGCTCTCCAGAACGAGGCCTTGAAAGCGGAGTTGAAAAAGACTACAAAATGGTTCTGGAAAAAGTGAGAGGCGAGGGAAGAGAATCTGAGAGAAAATTGAAGGGGGCGAAAAATAAAGGTTTTTTCTTTTTTTGGAACCAGTCACTTTGTCAGGTCCTAGAAACCCAAAAGGTGTATTTGCAGCCATGGGCGATAGCATCTCGCTCGGAAATCGCAGCCAGAGTGCGCAGCCAGAGAGTGCAGGCAGAGAAGTGAGCCGCGTCACGTGCAACAACGAGCGCGCGGGCTTGAGCCCTATTTTCCCGTTCCTGCAGTTCTGGTCCAACATCGCCGGGAGGGTGTCGCGGCTTTAGCGTAGGAAAATTTTCAGTTTCCATTCGGTTTTGTTTCCCCACCAAACTACTCGTTCACCATGGCTAGAGGACCTAAGAAGCACCTTAAGAGATTGGCAGCGCCATCCCACTGGATGTTGGACAAATTGTCCGGCACCTACGCCCCAAGACCTTCCGCTGGTCCACACAAGTTGAGAGAGTCCTTGCCTTTGATCGTTTTCTTGAGAAACAGATTGAAGTACGCTTTGAACGGTAGAGAAGTCAAGGCCATCTTGATGCAAGAGCACGTCAAGGTCGACGGCAAGGTCAGAACCGACTCCACGTTCCCTGCTGGGTTCATGGACGTCATCACCTTGGAGGCCACCAACGAGAACTTCAGATTGATCTACGACGTCAAGGGTAGATTCACCGTCCACAGAATCACCGCCGAGGAGGCTTCCTACAAGTTGGGTAAGGTCAAGAAGATCGCTTTGGGCAAGAGAGGTATTCCTTACGCCGTCACCCACGACGGTAGAACCATCAGATACCCCGACCCATTGGTGAAGGCCAACGACACTGTCAAGATCGACTTGGCCACTGGTAAGATCACCGACTTCATCAAGTTCGACACCGGCAAGTTGGCCATGGTCACCGGCGGTAAGAACATGGGTAGAGTTGGTGTCATTGTGCACAGAGAGAAGCACGAGGGTGGTTTCGACTTGGTCCACATCAAGGACGCTTTGGAGAACACTTTCGTCACCAGACAATCTAACGTCTTCATCATTGGTACCGAGGCTGGCAAGCCATACGTGTCCTTGCCTAAGGGTAAGGGTATCAAGTTGTCTATCTCCGAGGAGCGCGACAGAAGAAGAGCCCAGGGCGGTTTGTAAGCGGCGCCGCAGTATTAAGATAATATACGCTTTCACTATACCAGTGTGATGTAGAGAACTTGCCATGAGTTGGGGACCGTAGTTTCAAGGGCCTTCTGTAGTGTGATCCTTCTTATTCTACCTAGCCATTTGGTTCTTATTGAGTGTCGTTTCCTCTGCCTCTGATAATTGCATACATACGGGGTTTTCTTTTTCTCGGTTCGAAACGATCCACTCAAGATTAAAGGCTGTAGGATTCGCGAAGGGTTCATTTAAACGAGTGAGTTTTGGCAGAAAAGGCTGACTAGTCGAACATAATCACGAGCGGCTCATGTTTTTCTCTTGTTACTTGTAGATTGTCTCTTTTTCCTCAGGATCGATAGTATTAAAAAAAGATAAGTGGGATATCCAATTTTGTGGCGTGTTTTTTCTAAAACAAATCACAGATTTTTCAATTAATGCACCTTTTCATATTTGATATGTAAAAAGCTTGGGGCAAGACTTGACATGATAAAAAGTTAAACTCAGTGCTGGCAAAACCTTCAGACACAGTGCACTGCAGTGTTTCGCAAATAAGCGTGGAGAAAGCCAAAGATCAACATTCTCCTTCATACTCTGCCAAAGACTTTCCCCAAAACTCGTTGAAGACATTACACGGATTTGAGAGCAGGCACTAAGGGCATACGCCAGCTCTCCAAATTCATACTCACGAGGGTGAAATTGCCCTTAGAGAAAAGAATATGAGCTTTTAATATTCACCCCTTCGAATGATCGATCAATTATTCCACAGCAGCATTCAAGCCATCTATTGATAAAAGTGAAGGAAACGCCTTTGCACTAGTGCACGTGACTTGCAGTCTTGCAACACATCGAACATATAGATGGTCTACTGCTCCATTGTTCAAAAAGCTCAACCCCGAAAATTTATGCTTTTCTATGAAACCCGTCCCAGGAAAACACCAGAAATGGATCTTTAGCGCTCAAACCGCACAGACTCATGCTTCTTCAGGGAACTGTTAATATCTCCCATTGAGCCACCGCAATTCACATTAGAGGTGCCCAGCTAGGGCCTACAAAATATACAAGTCCGAGCGAGCCACGAAGAAAACTAAACGGCATATAATCTAAAGCCTCCGTAATTGTGTCTTTTCCGCAAAACAGTCACAAATCCGTTTCGACCTGCTTTAGCCCATAACCACACTTTCCCTTTTATGCTTTTCTGCACACAGTTCCAGCTCCCGCCGATAACCCTGCATAATGCTCCACCGCAGCCGCAGCCCGCGTATCTCCAATGACCAAATTAAAACCGAACATGTTCACATCTTTTCCTCCGTCCTCCTCTCTTCTCTTCTCTTCCTTCTTTCCCTCTCTCCTCTTTTCTTCTAGCTACATTTAGTAACACCATGCTCCGTGCGCTTCTCCTTCTTCTGGCGGTTCTCGGGCTTCTATATTACGTAGGCGAACCAAACAGGCTATTGCCGACTCAGTTATCTAGACCTAACAAACAGCCGCCTGCTAAACGCCCTTTGCGGTTTGGAAGCATCAATTTTCTCCACACCACAGACACGCACGGGTGGCTCAGCGGGCATTTGAACCAGCACACTTACGACGGCAATTGGGGCGACTTTGTGGCGTTTGCCCACCACTTGAAGCGCCGCGCTCATAACCAGAACCAGGATCTTCTTCTTGTGGATTCGGGCGACCGGCACGACGGCAACGGGCTCTCGGACATCACGGTCCCGAACGGCGCGAGGAGCTTGCCTATTTTTGCCCAGCAAGATTACGACATTGTCACTTTGGGCAACCACGAGTTGTACCTCTGGGAAAACAGCAAACAAGAACGGGACGTGCTTGTGCCGCGGTACGGCGAAAACTACGTCTGTTCAAATGTAGAGTTTTGGGATTCACAAAACGGGACGTTTGCGCCGTTTGGCCAGCGGTTCCGCTACTTTACTACTCCACAGCAGCACTTGCGAGTGTTGGCGTTTGGGTTTCTTTTCGACTTCAACCGCGCCAATCGGAAAACAAGGGTCACGCCTATTGAGCACGAGATTCGGGCCCAATGGTTCACGGACGTGCTTGCGGCGTATCCTGCGCTGGAAGTGGATATCATTGTGGTCGTTGGGCACGTGCCCGTCACCAAAAGGTGGACCGAATTGCAGCTTCTCCACAGCACGCTCCGGGCCGCTTACCCGGAAACGGTGATCCAGTATTTTGGCGGGCACAGCCACGTGCGGGACTTCCAGGTGTTTGACGAAAAGCTGACTGCGCTCCAGAGCGGGCGGTTCTGTGAAACATTGGGCTTTTTGGGCGTGGACTTATCGCCACGGGCGGCCACGGTAAAAGAGCGGTTTTTCCGCTCGTACATCGACTTCAGCGTCGATCTGTTTGTGTTCCATTCGCAGAAGAGCTGCGCAGAGGAGCTCAGCACGGAAAGAGGCTCGCAAGTTAAGAATATGCTTGCCAACGCCCGGTCGGATCTCGGGCTCGACGACGTCATGGGGCACGTGACCAGGTCGAACTACTACATGGACTACGTGCCGCTCGGGCACCCGAAGAACATCTACACGTTGCTCACGAGCCGGGTGCTACCCTCGCTTATTCGGAACGAGACCTCGGGCAGCTCGAACGAGGAACGAATCATCATCATCAACACGGGTTCTGTGCGCTACGATCTCTATAAAGGCCCGTACACTGTGGACAGCCACTACATCGTGTCGCCGTTCCAGAACGACTGGGTCAAGATCAGCCTCCCGAAGGAGATAGCCCTCAAAATAGCGCCCAAGCTCAACGAGTACGACTATATTCTCTCGAGCCCCAGGAAAGATGCAAACGCGTACTTGAAACCGCCTCATCACAGGTACAGCGAGCACACGCCAGCAGATGAAAAAGGGCAGGTGCCCATGCGGTATCCCGATTTGGACGGGGAGCTCGAAACCGCGGGCCAGCTCAAAAAGGGGTATGTGACGTACGACGACTTTGGCCATTCGGGCGATGACACGCCGCACAGTGCAGTCATTAACTATCCCTTACCAAACGTCGTGCAAAGTCTCGAATTGCAGCCGGGCCTTAATGGGGACGTGGACGTGGTGTTCTACAGCTTTCTTATCCCCAACGTTGCTTCTGCCGTCGAGGCTGTTGGCGGGAAGTATGAGGGGGCGGAGTTCTACTCAGACACCTACTTGGGGCTCTTGCTCGACCAGTACGTGGCGGCCCATGAGATTTAGAGGGGACAGTAAGGGACAGTAAGGGTCTTAAAGGTTCTTCAAAGGTTCTAAAAGGTTCTAAAAGGTTCTCAAAGGTTCTGTGAAGGTTCTTTGAAAGTTCTTAAATAATATATGTATATTTCTAGTGGCACATGAGACGCACGTTTAATCGCAGATCGCGCAGATGAGGTGCCAGCCACGAACAGTATAGCACTGCCTTTTGTTCTTGCAAAGGCTGCATATTCCGAAAAGCGTTTGGTGCATATGAAAGCCGCTTGCCTTGATGAAGTAGGTTCTTCTGAAACTTCGTTCGACGCACAGTTAACAGCGTGGCGTGAACATAGAATAGAACAATGCGCCTTCGAAACGTCCACCATTATTTTTCTAACCATATTCAAGATATTCGAGATATTCGAGATATTCGAGATACTCAAGATACTCAAGATATTCAAGATACGCAAGACTCAAGAAATCTAAGAAATTCAAGACTTCACCTACATCGTCACCACGCTGTCGTGCGGCTTGAAAACGACACGGTAATTCAAACTGCTGATGCACTCGCATTCGTCGTTTGCAGCCACCGCCTGGTCCACGACCATGTTGATATTATACCCAAACCAGGGCCCCCAGAGCGCCCGGGGTTTCTGTGGCGCAGCGGCATTCGCCACAAGGTCGGCGGTCTCGCCCAACCGCGAGCGGCCGCTTTCGTCAAAACGCACTTTTCCATGTGCTATGATTGTATAAAGGCCCGTGCCAGGCACCAAATGGGTGTCGAAACTCGTGAGCTGATGGTTTGAGGCGGGCGACGCAAGCCACTGTTTTTGGAACTCGAGCCGTGCGTCGTTCGTAGGCGCCGCAGGAATCACGGGATTGCCGTTGAAAACAATGGCGCTCGTGGGCTTTAGTTGCTTTGCAAACTGCGTAGCGTAGGCTTCCACCGACGGAAATTGTGGCGCGTTGGACGCCAGCCCGGGCACGTGGAGCTGGAGATCGAGCAGCGCTAGCAATTTCTTCAAAAAGGGCTCGATCGGCTGTGCTGGACACAAGGTTAGTTTTCTTGCGTGTCCACTAGAAGGCTGTTAATGGTTCCTGTGGAAACTGTTCCTGTGGAATTTGTTCCTTGGAAAGAGACGGCTGCTACGTACATGGGTCATGCTGATTACTGTTCATGCCAGAAGACTATGGGGCGGTTTTTTTAGTGGATAAGGCGATTTTTGGGAGATTGGGATGGATAAGTGGCCTAAGTCGAAGTTAGAGGTTATTAGTCTTTTTTTTTTCGTTCGCTTCAGGCCTGTGCGCACTGGCCACTGGGTGCGAATCGGTGTTGCGAACTGAAAGTACGATTCACGTTTTTAAGACCACGTATACTCGTAGTACTCGTGCACAACGTTTGCTGGTGCCGCCTAATTATGATCGCCGTAATTTTAGCCTAAACCCAACGTCTTTCTATAGTGATTTTGTGTGGTTCTGGCGTGATTTAATATAACTATGACGGCGAGGAAGTGGATCTAGATTCTGTAGTATCGAGAGAAAATACGTCGCCGAATAACGAACCATTCCAGTAACCCCTCCCTTCTTCCATAAGCACTGTGAAAGTATGGCAAAAACAATACTTTTCAATGTGTGTCGCTCTTTATCTTTTTCAAGTTTGCAATGCAATTTTTACTGCAACATGTTTTATCTGTGGATTAGACTTAGCTTCGTTGCAGGTAAACTTTGGATTTGTATACATCCCCCGACATCTATTGGTCTCGATATCCTCACCAAAGCCTTCATGTGGTCATCACTTTTATGATTGTCATCTCTGAAAGCCTGGTCGCTCATAATCGTGCCATCTTCAGACTTTTTCATCACGAGATACTACAACCGGTGCATCGTCACCAGACCTTATTTTCCTCATTGCTTCTTTGGCACTGAGAATTTGAGGTATTTGTCACCTTGATATCAAAACTTTTACACCAGGTTTCAGTAAAACAAAACCAATTTTTTGATTTATTTTCGGTGATTCAGTGCTATGTTTAAGTGCTGCTTGGTTGTTTCAAAGGACTTAGACTGCGACGCGACCAAGAACAAGCGGTCTCAATTTATGCCAAGAGCTGCGTTCACTGACAATGCTATAGTTCTCTTATCAAATAACATTTCTGCAGCTTTAAAGTGGCCATGATCTGATTTCATAATAAATATGTGGCGCTGTAGGGTACTCTTGCTAGTCGTAGGGATACCCTCCAACATATAAGCGTGAGCCGCAGAGCAATTAATTAACAGAAAGCCTTGGAGATATTCGGAGTAATTCATGAGATCTGGAATCCTTAGTATATTATGCTTCTAGAAAATAGTAAATTTTATCAAATCATATTTTTCTAGTAGAGAAGAGCCCCGCGTGTATAGAATATGAAAGCGTAGAAGGAACTGCTAGTCGCTAACCTCAAAGGTAACTCTAAAGCCACCAGTTGAAAAAATGTGAGAAATCAATCAGATGTTCGTTTGATGGGACATCGGCCATGTGTGAAGTACACGTTTGCGTACCCGGAAATTGTAAGATATAAGTGTAAAAATTTCCAGAGCCGTAAAAATCTTGAAAAGTAAAGCTTGGGGGATAGTGTAACCGTACGTACCGTTGCAACATGTATGTTTGTATCGTCGACGCCCGGATTAGCAAAAAACGAGAGAGCATCAAGTAGCTTTTTAGTATAGTCGAGACCAAGCTGAGTTACCATTGCTGATATGGTATTGGGGCAATCTGTCGTGGGCTACATATAGAGGTGACTGTGCTATCACGAATCTGTCTCTCGCTCTCAAAAGCTCTCATTTTTTTACAGATCCAACACTATCGTATGAACAAGAGCCGAGGCAAAGACTTTGCTTATGAAGGAGGATTGTGGTTACTCTCCTTGAGGAACACCACAGAAAGTCTGGACCGGCTGAGGAAGCAAAGAATGCTCACATGCCCCCATCGACTCCAAAGACATGTACATCGCCGGTTTCCTCTACATTCGAGCAGAAACGCCTTCTCATTGAAACCCCTACAAAAGCCAAAGTACCGCTCCCGTCCAAACCGAAACGCTAATCAATCTGGGAGGACACGGAGGATGTCTCTGTAGTCGCCGCTTTTCGCCACACTGGTGTTTTTGGGGACCTTCGCGTACTCCCTGCGGTCGCCCGGGTTCTTGCCCTCACACGGAAGATCAAGCCCGAGCACCTGCCGAGCGTTGGGGTCACATAACTTCAACGCAAGAAGCACGGTATAATACGCGTCATTGCCCGCGTTATGTAAATACGCAAACGGCTGCTTGACCGTACGGAGTGCATTTTGCAAGCTGGCGCCGTACATCCCGTGGGAACAGGCAAACAACGCCTGGGTGTCCAACTGGAGAAAGCGGGGCGGAAATGTAATTCCGAGCTTGGTGAGGTAGTCGACGTCGTTTTTTAGGTCGTGCCCCACAAACATGCACGGAAGCGTGGCCGAGTCCCCAACCAAGTATCTGTTGACAAGAAGCTGCAAAAACTGCGTGGCGTCCCGCATGGAAAGCAACACCAGCTGGCCCTCCATGAAGTTGTTCATGTGGTCCGGCACATAGCGCCCGTTGCGTTTGTTTCTGTGTTCTTCGATGATAATGTGGTGGGTGTGGATCGTGGGCGTAAGCGCCAGCTCCTGGCGCGAGGGGCTGTAAATCGACACCCCGATTTCCGTCACAATGTTGGTGTTTCGTTCCCACGCCTCGATATCTACACAAAATAACAGCGCCTGGCGGCCAAAGACCCACTCCATATTCCTCCGGATCTGCGCCACCTCGTTGTTGTTCTTGCCCCGGTAGCTGCCCCGCGCCGTGAGCTGATTCACGTACTGGGTGATTTGCCGCCGGTAAAAAACAGCCGGTTTAGGTAAGGCGACGTCGTCGTTCGAGTACGTGCCGGAATCAAAACGGGCCTGGAGAACCCCGACCCGCGCGTGCTGCATCGTTATCGGTATTTACGAGAGAGTGCAAGAAAAATGAAAAGACAATACAATGGCTGCTTACCAGTGCGCAGGAAAAGACGAGTTTGACGGTCAGAGATGGGTTTTGATCGATGAGCGTGGCGGCCGCGTCCGGACCTTCTGTGCAGGATTTCTCTGGATGTCACAATTTCAGAATTTCAGAATTTCATAGATGTCGGTTAGAAGAATTTGGGGACGTAGAGAGAGAAGCAATCGGTTCTTTACTCGGTCGAAGGGCTGGATATGCACGAATTTGACGATTTTTCTTATGCGCTGCAAGTCAGATGGCAGGTCAAAGCTGCCTCTTGCCTCGCGACCGCGACTTCTAATAAAGGCACCTAACATTATATTCAGCGGTGGTTAGATTCAAGGTGCCCATCAGTTTTGAGATTTGATCAGAAGTAGAAAGAAGGAATCGGTTTTAAAAAATTCAGTTTCATTGATAAAAGTGGGCCTGTCCACGTTTCCACCTCTTTGTCTCGCCCCATGCTGCATATCTCGAGATTGTCCATGAACCTGACTTGTTGGGTGCTTTGAGGTGAAAACGGGCAGTAATATTTTTTGTGGAAATAAAGTGAGAATCAAAGGCTTTCTTCGAAATCTTCTTAGTTTTGACATACGTCTCTGTCTTTTCTCAAAGACTGCCAGTTTGCTGTTATACTAACGGCTGGTTGCGCCGCACGTGACTTATCTGTGGGGTCGTAGGCTGTGCTGTCTTGAAAAAGCATACAAAAATCGTCTTTTTGTACATGTGGCTGTATATGCAGAAATTTTATGCATATAGAATACCATACGGCAGAACCATTTTACCCCTCAGCTCGCTTCACAGCCCCTATCTCTGATTTCCGATCTGTTCACGTGACCAGAAGCGGGGCCTGACGGCTCCTCTCAGGGCTCACAACCACAGCAACCTTAGATTTCATATATAAACAGTTCCAAGTTCCTCGCGTAGTATTGTACAAACCTGGAGCATAATATCTGAAATTATAATACAATGTCCGACGCAATCAAAAATATCGCTGTTTCTGTCGCTGGCTCAATGGGAGGCAACAAGGTCGCTGACGGCCTTCATTTGGGTAATGGTGGTCACATGGCTTCTGGAATAGCTGGCGGCATTTTGGCTGGCGACGCAGAGAGAAAGGTCGAGGAGAAGAAAAACAAGGATTGAGCAGGTTTCTTAGGTTGTTTACGAATATACGACAATAGATCAGTTTTTGCAAAAGAGCTGTATCAGCCATAGCCTCAATTAGAGTGATAACAACCATCGACGGGAACTGTTATTCCCAAAGGATTAAAAGTGCCCATCAATTAAAGACAGCGTAAATTGAGTATCATAGTTAATTAACGGCTACACATGATGCCTCAGCCTCTTTTCAATGTGGAAGATGGTAACCGAGTGGACTACCCATGTGATGCCTAATTTTTAGTTACGAGTGCAATATACTCACCCCGCTTCTGCCCAAACTTCATTGTTAGAATTTTTTTTTGTAGCCCACGAAATTTGGCTCTCGAAACATTAAAGGAGCGAGATAAGCGCAGGATAATATGCTGCCCTCGAACAATAGAGGACAGTCGTCTAGACGCGAGTTTCAAGTGCACTTGTCAACCTTAACTGTGCACGTTGAATCCGCAAATCTGAGAAATAAGTTTGTGTCTCATTAGCTGAGTATCTAAAATATGGGGCATTCTATTCTGTTTTAGTGAGATCCAGAAATTTGTTGGCTCCTCGTGGACTCATATTAGCATGACCCAAGTCTCGCTTCATATGGGTGAAATTCACATATCCCGTACAGCAGGATCGTCAAGGAGCGAACGGATGGAATGTCAGACTGAATTCCAAAAGGACAATATTTATCATGTTTCAATTACCAGACTTCAATACAATTATTTCCAAGTCCTTATGTCATACAACATTGAGTCATTGTTCCTCACCATACTTTCCGGAAATGACAGGGACACTGACCCTCAAGATTGTCACCATTAATTGTAAGCTGTGCTCTTCTTTCCACGGATCCGAGCAGTAATTGTCCACTCCAACCATTTAAAAGGCACGGAATGCCGCCTGTAATAAGATTCTGCTCCAAAGACACCTTCACTATCAATCATGAAGATACTCAACATTACTATAGCTTTATTCGCCTCAGCAGCCGTGGCTGCACCTTTAGCAGATCAGAAAGAAGGGGATGTAGCAGTCCATCCACTCAGAAGTCAAATGAAATTTAGTCCGGGGACCGCTTTAGAGCCTGACGCACAATTTTTGGAGGGGAGGTTTCTTTGGTGCAGCGAACAGTTTAACGGCTGCATAAGAGCGCCACAGCTCAACAAAAGTCCCGATTTCTGGCGCGTCAACAGCACAGAATTTACTCTCTTGGAGGGCGACATCTACGAAAAATGGAAAGCTGTAGTTTACGGGCTCCTGAAAGAGACCGAGGCCATTTATGAATCGGGGGTGAATCCGGAATTTCAAGAGTATTCTTTGGGAGGGGGCAAGGGGCGTCTCGCCGAGGTTATCCACGAGAAATGGGACCAGCTCCGCAGAATGGGCGTCAGATACGTGGATCGCCCGGATTTCGACGAGGCCAAAAAAGCGTTGCTCCACATTCACGGAATGCTCCACATTCTCATTTTGAGACAAGGCGGACTTCGGACTCAAAAAAACCACGAGGAGCTTGATCCTGACGACCAACACCTTACTGATATCTTTGTCCAGGCGAAAGCAAAACAGGCCAAAGCGAAAGCAGAACAGGCCAAAGCGTGATTCTAGTGAGGTATCTGTATCGGCCCAGAGAGATTATGGTTTCTAGCTTTGTATAGTTTTTTTTACTCTCTTGAGCCGCTATAGGTATTCCAGATAACGAAAAATAAAAAAAAAAACCTTTTGAATGTCCCCCAGTACTTTTTTCTGGTAGTGCTTTGAGCAAAATAGCTACTTTCAAGCTCCCGGAAAACCTCATGATTATTGAAAGCGAGGGTGTATGCTAAGGAACAAAATACGTTTTACGCCCGAGCCCGGAATTGCTCAAATGATAATTTCGAATATGTGTAAGACCAGATTCAGGGTAATCCATGACAAAACTATCTATCACTCCTTCTATCTTCATAACCTACACTCTGCACCAGTGTTGATATTAATCGATAAATTCGCTAATTTCTGAGAAAACAAGTATCAATTTCTGAATCTTCACTTTTCTTTCGCTACATTTCTGAGAAAAGAGGTATTCATATTTGAGTATCTATGTGAAGTCCCTGGTATCCGCTTGACGCGGATAGTCCCTCTAGAAGCATGCCTGTCGGCATATGCCTCCTTTGTTAGTTCCGTCAGATGTCATATCGTTCTAGGCCTCACGTTCTAGGCTCGCGCGGTTCTAGACTCCAAGTGGTCTGGCCAGATGGCTACGCCACGTGGCCTTCACAATAACTTAAATAGAGGCGATTCCAGCCTAGTCTCAATTGCCTGGTGGAGTTAGTCAGCTTTAATACACATAACAATCATGCATTCGCGGGTAACAATTACTCCCCGAACTTGACAATCTACTACTTTTTCAAAAATAGGAATTGAGCGTGAATTACTCTTTGCTTATTAAAATAAAAATAACCCTCACATGCTGAGTGTGACAACCTTTAAGGAAATGTGAAGAGGTTTATTATATGAACAGGCTGCGTACAGAAATGTTGATTTCATGTGCAATTTGATTGCCAAGGAGACTGATCAATAATTTACGAGCATAAGAGGATTGACTGAATAAACGACTAACATTTCAAAATCCAGATGAGCGAATTTGCAAATTATCACGCTTCGTTCGCTCTCGATTGAACGTTTAGAACACAGGCAGAGCTCCGCCAGTTTTGGGGCAGCACGACAAGGGTTTATTGGGTATCTATTGATGGGCGATGAATCGCAATGCTTAACACTTGCAAAATGAATGTCTCGCGTATCTATGAAAGGAAGCTAGGAAGGTTCTGAGAAGCTATAAGCTTTCTCTTTCAACGAGTTAAGCTTTGTTCGACATTTACAAATCAATGTTCTTGATTGAGACCGTTTATCGTCTTTAAGCTAATCTCATTCACAGACCTTCATTCTTGCTTGTAGATTTTGGCGGAGCGGCTTTCAATACGGGGCTTCTTTTGCAAAATCACATAAATACCTTGCTGATTGACTGCTGTTTGCGATTAACATTTTCATCATAATGATGAATGACAAGAGAATACCTCGGTACAAGTTTTCTAATGCGAGTGGAGTTTAAGGTTTCAAAAATTTTTATCTTTAGGTAGTAAAAGATAAGAGTCACGAAATTCACCAATTTTGCTACAGCGAGGCGTCGAAGATAAACAATAATGTAAGGGAGACAAGAACTAATACTTAGAACTCTGTTGAGAACCACCGATTAAAGAAGACAACAAAGGAACTAAGCTATATTTCATCTTTCCAGAAAGCGAGGAAAAGGTAATGAGTTTGACATCGTGCTTTTCAAAAGGCGTAAGAGCTCATTTTCCGTTTTTTGTAAGAACTCGCTGGAGTCTTGAGCAATCCTCCAAATGTGCACGCAATTTGACTTGAGTTATGGATGACGAGAAAAAGACCATAGCTACGTTAACTAGACCACACAACGGCTAATCTAGAAGTTACAATTTGATCAGTCACTAGAATGTGTACTTATATAAATCAAGCTAGCCTCTTTTTCAACAACAACAATACGTGGAAAGTGCCTAAAGAATATATATGTTCTGTCTCTGGTATTCGCTTGACGCGGATAGTCTTCTAAGGGCATGCTTGCCGGCAAATGCCTTCTTCTTTACTTCCGTCAAATGTCATATCTAAGCCTTGTTCTTAGTTCGCGCAGCTATAGACTCCTAGTGGTCTAATCAGATGGCTACGCCACGTGGCCTATGCAATAACTTAAGAAAGGCAGTTTCCGTCTAGCCACAATTGCCTGGTGGAATTATTCAGCTTTGATAAGCTTTAACAAGCTTTAATAACCATAACAATCATGCATTCGCGGGTAGTAGTTACTTCCCGAAACTGACAATAAAGCAGAAATTCTAGGCGGTTTGTTCACGAATATACGACGATAGATTGGTTTCTGCTACTCAGCGGCCTCAGTCACAGGCTTATCTGAAGTAAGCGGTGCATCTTTCGATGGGGTCCATAGTAAATCAAAGGGCTTATGCTCAGCCTGCTTTTCGTTTTTGCGTTGAAAACGAGATCAGTGTGTGATCATCAACTATCCTTCAATAATAAGGTATAGCGGTCTAGATGTGAGTGTCAAGTCCATTTGTCTCCCACAACTGTCCTCGGGGAATTCACAATTGCTGTAAAAAATCGCGACAAAGAATTGCTGGGAATATTTGATTCAAGAGCCTGTGTTCTTGAACTTAAATATTCGAAAGTTAGAAGAAATACGGGCTTTTCATCTTTTATCGGAGAGAACCCAGAAATTCATTGGCCGCTCATGGACTCATAGTGGCATGACTCGAGGCTTGCTTCAGAGGGTGAGAATCTTGTAGCCAGTGCAGCAGGGTCATCAAAGGGCGAGCGGATTGAATGACGGACTGAATTCCTAGGGGTCGAATTTCTTCTCGGCGTGTTTGACGCACCATAAATAGACACCATTGTCGCCAAGGTCGTTTGGCTCAAAACTCCAAAGCCATTGTTCCTGACTATACCTTCCGAAAACGACAAGGACATTGGCCCTCAGGTTAGTCAGCATTGTTTGTAAGCTGTGCTTGGCATTTTCGGCTCCGAGCCATTTTTCGACTCTTTGCTATTTAAAAGGCACACAATGGCGACTGAATTTTTATTTTGTGGTCTTTCAAACACCTTCATTCTCAATCATGAAAATTTCCAACCTCATTCCAGCTTTATTCGCCTCAGCAGCCGTCGCTGCACCTTTGGAGATCAAGTTGAAATCACTAAACGGGCCGAACTCCAGCTCGACCAAGAACTTCTCGAAGGAAGGTTTCTTTGGTGCAGCGAAGAAATGACTGATTGCATCAGAGCGGCACAGCCCAGACAGCCCGATTACTATCGTCTCGACAAGCATAAATTTGCTCCTTTGGAGGGCGACGCTCATCAATTTTGGGAAGAAGAAGTTTCTGGTCTCCAAGAAGCCACCAAGACCGTCTATGAGCTGGGCGTGAATCCGGCAAACGCAGATTACTCTTTGGGAGAGGGCAAGGGGGGTCTCACCGAGGCTCTTTACGAGAAATGGGACCAGCTTCGCAGATGGGCGGTCATTTACACAGACCGGCCAAAATTTGCCGAGGCCAAGGCAGCGTTGCTCGACACCCACGAAATGCTTAACATTCTCATCTTGAGACAAGGCGGACTTCAGCATCAACCAAACAACGATGAGCTTAATCTCGACGACGCAAATCTCAATGGATTACTTGCCCAATTGAAAGCGGAGGGAGAGGCCAAAGCGTGATTTAAGTGAGATATCTGTATTGGTCTAGGGAGGTTACTTTTTAGCTTTGTTAGTTTTTTTTTACTCTCTTGAGCAGCTATAGATATTTCAAATAACAAAAAACAAAAAACAAAAAAGTTTTTTTTAAAGTCCTCCATTACTTTCTTTTGGTAGTGCTTTGAGCCAAATAGCTATTTTCAAGCTTCTTTTAGAAATCCTCCTGATTTTTGGAAACGGGGGTGTATGTTAAGGAGCAAAATGCATTCTGCGCCCGAGCCATGAAATTTTCAGATGATTCTTATCAGTGTAGGGGCGGATTCAGGATAGTTCTAGGACTTAGCGATTATTTGCTATAGTTATCAAACCTCCATTCTACACTCCCGCCGCCCGATTTAAATACGGAAAACATCACTGTTGAGCTAGATCATTAATTGCGGAGGCACATTCTGTATATATATTGCTGATTGAAACTCCTCATTTTTGGCCCCTTGAAGACTTATATAGGAATGAAAGCTGATTAAAAGGATATTATTTTGCTTTCACCACTGGCAAATGGGATTTATAAAGGGTCCAGTGAGAGTTTAGTGAGGGCCTAGTGAGGGCCTACTAAGGGCTTAATAAAATGAGTGGAAGACCCAAGGTTTTGAGAATGCTTGCGAAATTTGAGAAGTTTACTCGCGGTACAAAAGAGCTGCTTAGCTCATACGCGACGCTCGCAAAATCGAATAGCTATTTCTCTTATCGTGGTACCGTATCATGTTTTTTTTTCTCTTTTTACAATACTACTCCCACCCTATGAAATTCTCGGATCAGCCCTTTACGAAAATTGCAGCTAAGCCAGCCACCGCGACAACCTAGGTGCAGGACCGATGGCCCAATTAGGCGCGTTGCGGCTGGAACAAGCACCGATCGGGCAATGTCTCAGCAACTCCGGGCGCTTTTTTTATTTTTCTTTATTTTTTCTCAAGAAATCCTCATCTGGTTCCTGGCGAGAGGGGTCTGAATCGGGCCAGCGCCGGGTTATGCTTCTATGCATGCGCTTGATCCATTCCTGATCTGGCAGGTGTTCCTTTCTGGGGTGGCCGATTTCTGATCTAGTGCCTGAGTATATAGGGGTAGAGAATTCTTGTCCTCGAGGCGAGTTTATAATTTTTTTATTTTGTTTTTCTGTTCATTTTCCTTGCTCGTTATTCTTGTTCTTGTTTTCCGTTCGTCTTTCGTTCCAGTCTTTCTTCACTCACTTCCTGCTTATTCAGTTAAGGTTCTCGTCGCTCCTTTAGAGAGGAATTTCATACCTCCACAGCCAATTCACTTAGCAGAGTTTCACCATCACTGTCACATTTGGACTATCTCGATTTTGTCTAGGTTTCAAGGAAACACAACATCGAGCTATATTTGAGAATTGCCTTTGCAAAGTACTCGAATACTGTCTGACATTCTCGCGACTGACAGTCCTATATCGCGCTAAAACTCGAGGTCCTACATATTTCTCAAGCACCTCAATAACTTCTGAGATCAAGCACTACGAGGAAGTTCTTTATTTTTTTTGGAAGAAAAGCAAAGCCGCCTTCTCAGAGAAGTCGCTGCAATTACAAGCCCTGTCGTGCTGCTTGTTTTGAATTGCTCTCGGCCAATCGTCTCTGAATCACATACATCGTCTTATCAGCTTCTGAGCACTTGCCCTCCCTAAATTAGCGACATTCTGCGCCGAAGAAAATCGCTAGCAAGTTGACCATTCTGCTTTTCACGACTATTGCAGAAACAAACCAAGCAAGCATCTTGCTTCTCGCCGTGTGATTTCCACACCGTACCTTATCAGTTCGGATCTACGCATTGCGCCGCAGCTAGCCCCGGAAAAGTCCGCTAATCTCCGAGACGCTCACTGCTGCCTTTTACAGCTGCAACTCACGTTTTGCACCCAGGCAAATATCCCGATAAAACGAGCCCGCTCCCGAAACCGGCTGCCAATCCACCTTCTTCTTGTCTGCAAACAATTATCTCTTGTCTGCAAACAAGTAATAAAACCATGAGTGTGCTCCTGTCGACGATGTACACGAACCAGCTCAACCCCTCGTTTGCAGCCGGCCACCACCATGTCAAGGCTTCTTCTTTGAGCGATTTTTTTGCCGTCTTGAAGCCCCTGCGCTCTGCCCGAGAAATGCGCTCTGTTTCGCCGCTGCACCTCAGTTCCCTTGACCTGCCAAGGGCACATCAAAAGAAAAGATCGCACAGCGACCAGGGCCATATTTCTGTTCATTCGGAAAGCGAACGGCCGCTTCTCAAAAGACCCCGCACGGTTCCGCTGCTGCCTGTTTCCCATTCTGCGAAGGACCCGTTGCGGATTTCGGTGCCGAAACCGGCGATTCCGCTGGAAAATGTCACGTTGCCGAGCCTCAGCGATGCGCTTAGAAATATGGGGTCCAGCCCCAGTGAAAGATTGAGTGCTGCTAGACTACAGGCGCCCACGGTTTCGCTCGATTACTTTGACACGTATAAGCCCAACGACGCAAACTGGCGGTTTGGGTTGTTGGACTCCATTCGCCACACAAAGCCGTCGTTTTCCTTGGAGAAATACGCGTGTTTGGAAAGACACGCGTCCAGAACCACGCTCCCGCTGATTTACGAGATGGACAAAGCCGCCCGGCCGTGTTTCGACTCGCGGGTCAGCAGCAAGGCGTTGCCTGCGTTTTCCGAGCGCAAAATCAACTTCCCCTACGAGTCAAACTACACTTATTTGAACACAACCTACCTCACAGATGTGCGGAAGTACCCCGAGTATTTGGAGTTGGCTCAGCTGCTCGTCCAACTTTCTCAGCCCCAGCAACTTCTGCCGAAACCGCTGCCGAAAGCGCAAAATTCCGAATTTCGCTACAGACCAAACAGCCCGAGCCACAGCCACATTTGCGACGCACCCGTGTCTCCCTCTTTTGCTTCGTACAGCCACAAAACCACGCTGCCGTCTGCGCTGAAGCTCCTACCAGTGGCGCAGTATACATACGCCACACCCGAACAGACGTTTCAGCATTTGCAGCCCGGTCAGGGCCTGCCACACGAGCGCCACGCCTCGGAAAATTCCACGCGCTTTATCCCAATTACCCCGCCCTCGGTCAAAGACAAGACCCGGCTGGAATTGATGAAATCGCCCTCCAAACTTTTGCTGGGCGTGCCTCGTGTCTGTATTTCCTGTGGCACAGACCAGTCGCCCTGCTGGAGACCCTCGTGGAGCATAGAGGAAGGCCAGCTTTGCAATTCGTGTGGCCTACGGTATAAAAAAACGGCCGCACGGTGCCTCAACTCGAAATGCAAGAAAATCCCCGCCAAGGGCGAGTGGGCGCTTATGAAGAGCAAAGGACATTCCACATTTGACAACGGTGAGCGGGCTCACGCGTGTCTTGACTGTGGATGGAAGGTCGAGGTGAAGCAGCCGGCTGTTTCCAGGTAGCATGCTCAGTTCCTAGATAGTTATCTTATAGAGTGCATTAATGTGAGAGAATTAGAGTGTTTGGCGTGTTGTCTCCGAATCCGTGCTTTTGGAGTGTTCTTGGTGGAGATACTCCGTGGGCATTACATTTAGAACTTGAGATTATGATTGGGGTTCATTGGGTCACCCAAAGCAGTAGCGTCAGTAGCCGGGGTTCATCCCAGGGTCCAGGAACCTTCATTTTCCTTAAAGAATTTGAGCTCATTTCAAGCCTATATGCTCGTTAAAGCAAACCTTTTTCGTCTCTTTTATAATGACCGATTGCCGTTATGATCTGACATTCACGCGACTCCATGAACCGTCCTGTTGATCACAGCAAAACGGATCGTTGGTAAGCGTTCACTCACAAAAGCATGAAACCCAATACATAAGGAATGCATTCATTCCCTAAAAATCATTGTAAATACTCCTCTATTATTCCTGAATGGAGATTTCCTTTATGTTTTACACACACGGACGAATCCCTCCTTTTAGTGGGTCCCAACTTGCAGCCGTGCTAGGGGCCCTTGTTTATGCTGCGAAACCTTTTAGGTGCTTCTCAAAGCGATAGACTCGTGGGATTGACTTAAAGGAATTGAGTCTTATTGAGAATGTTTCTTTCTCTGGCGTGATTGAAACACATTCATCTTAAGAGAAATCAAAGGTGCTCCAGCCTTTGAAGATCTCGTCACGCATCGGGTCGAGCTTCCCCTATTAATAAACATTACAGAGTGCCTCCAAGACTCAGGTATAAATGAATAAGAACACTTTGGCTTCCCACACAGACATTGTTTTTGGTGTTATTTTGCAGATGTTCATCATGCGTAGGAGAAATTTGGGACAAGAGACAGCAGTGTTGCGGGAATCGTCGTAGTTACAAATCGTAATCGTAATTACTAACAAAAAATTTTCGTAATCGTATTCATGAATTTTCGTTATCGTAATTACGATCGTAATACGATAGTTTACGAAATACTCCAAACAGTGGGATCATTGGACGTGTGACTGGCTGGGTCCCCGAGCTTAGAAGAGGCGGTGTTTAGAGATCAAGATAGTAATTCTTTCAAAGAAAGACCCCAAGGAAACCCCATTCTCCACCTGAATTTCAGCTTCGAGCCAAATCTTCTCAAAAATTGTTTGTGCTTAGTAAGGCACTGACGTCAAAAGTTTTCGAGCATAAACGGGGCATGGCAGACTTCCAAATAACTGTAAGTAGAACCTAAGAAACGGGTAAGCAGCGTAGGCACTCTATTATTAGGATGTTCATACAATGTTTTGCAAAACGTATATGTGAGTTTAATCGTTACGAAGAAATAATTCACTATCATTTCGTTTTTACAATTACGAATGCAAAGCCCTTCGTAAATGGCCTTTACGATAATGATATTTACGATGATTTACGAAACCGTACAACACTGAGAGACAGGAAATACTGCTCTCGCCTAAAAACTGAAGAAGTTGCCTAAGGCTATTCTCTCCAATATAAACATCAATGCCAATTCTTCACCAGGACGCTATATTGCAAATCCGTTCCTTGGGATGGCCATGGGCGGAATGATGAAGATTGTGTGAAAATCGGGGGTTATGCGAATCCATCTCAGCTTTCTTATACCCCGGTTCCCGCAGCCATCCAATTACGATTTCCGGTTCTGCTCTCCGATAGAATCACGGTGTTAGTGAAAAGTCTTGAAATTGGTAAAAAGAAGATTTTTGACTCAATCACACCGTCCAGTTTTATTGCACAATTTTTCAAAGTTTTCGAAATGGCGTGCGCTTGTCGATTGAGGCTCTGAACATATAGCTTACCTGAAAAGACCGCACGTCGCTATACGCTGAAAGACTACAACACCGCTCAACAGAAGACAGAGCTTTAACCGGGTCGGGCGTTTTCTTCGATATCTACCTTCATTAGAAAAACTAGACCAAAAACGTGTTCGCCTACTATCCCAACCACAATGGTCTTTTGAAATATTCTGGAAGCCCCTCTCGCCTTTGAGTGCTGTATAGACACCTCTCTTGGGTCCAGTGAGGGGACCAGGGGACCAGACAAGGCTCTCATACAGAGAGCACCGAAAGCACCACCTCCTAAATAATTCCGTACAAAAATAGTGCCGCCCCCTTAAACCATCCCGAATCACCTGATTTATCATATCATCGAGACAAAACAAATCTTAGCCAACCACCATCATCCTCTTCTTTCCTTCCAAATCCAATACCAAAAATTCCAAGAATCGCAATTCTGGCCCAACTCTGGCCCGGCCCTGGGCGCGCGCCACGCTTGCCACCGCCGGCTCCCTTTCGCAGTCGCCTAAGCGCTCACCTTTCTCACCTCTCACCGCGCTCACCTTTCTACCACTACTCCTTTTGAAATCCCACAGAAACACACCCCTTTTGCTTTTGTGAACACCCGGCGGAAGCTATAAATACCCCTCGTACGCCCACACTAGCGCCCTTCACCCCCGCTTTTTCCCGGCCCGCCGCGACACCATGGCCGTGATCTCCGTGAAAATCAAGTCCTCGGGCGACAAAAAATACGACGTCGAAGTCGACACGGACTCGACCGTCGAGGACCTCAAAACCATCATTCTGGGCGTGGCCGACGTGCCGCCCGAAAGCCAGCGGCTAATCTACAGCGGCAAGGTGCTCAAAGACACGCAGACCGTGGCGCTGTATAAGATCCAGAACGACCATAGTATCCATTTAGTGAAGAGCTCTGGGGCAAAAGCACCGACCCTGGCGGCTAATGCCGGGCCGGGCAATCCCGGGACAACCTCAAACGCCGCGCCGGGCAATCCCGGAACCTCCTCCCCCGCCACAAACGCAGCGGTGCCCCTGAATATAGCCGCGGGCCAGGGCTCCTTCAACCCGTTGGGCGACTTGACCGGCGCGCGCTACGCCGGGTACACGCAGTTGCCGTCGGCCTCGATGTTCGGCCCGGACGGCGGCATGGGCGCGTTCCCGGACCCGGAGCAGCTCGAGGGAATCATGCAAAACCCGGCGTTCCAGGAGCAGATGAACGCGTTGTTGCTGGACCCGCGCATGTTGGACATGATGATCGACCAGAACCCACAGTTGCGCGGCATGGGCCCGGAGGCGCGCCAGATGTTGCGGCCCATGTTCCGCGAGATGATGGCCAACCCGGAGAGCATGCGGTCCATGATGAACATGGGCCGCGCGGCTCATGCGGGCGGCGGATTGGGCGGATTAGGAGGATTGGGAGGATTGGGCGGAATGGGCGGTTTTGGCGGCGCAGACGCAGAGGCCTCCTTCCCGGCCCCGGGCTCAAACCCTACAGTCGAAGATTCTGGCGCCAGTGGCAATTCCAGCAACTCTATCGGCAACACTGGTGATTCTGCTGGCGCTGCTGGCACTGGCACTGCCGCCCCCGCGGCTAACCCGTTTATGAACATGTTTGGCGGAAACGCCGGCGGCGCAGGGTTCAATCCGTTCCAGCTAGGAGCCCTCGGAGGACTTGGCGGAAACCAGCCCGCGCCGCCCGTGGACAACCGCCCTCCTGAGGAGAAGTACGAGGCCCAGTTGAGCCAGCTCAACGAGATGGGGTTCTCCAACTTCGACCAGAACGTCGCCGCGTTGAGGAGAAGTGGCGGCAATGTGCAAGGCGCGCTCGAGTTCTTGTTGTCGGGAGGCTTCTAGCCCTCTGAAGCCGGCCCGTTACATGTACATTACGCTAGGCGAAACGCAGGCCATGTCCCCGAACTCCAGAGCCATTTTGTAGTTTCCGGCGCGAAACGCCTTTCAATGGCCAGCTGATTAGACGCGAGGCCAGTTCTGGTGAAAGCGCCGAGCACGTCATACTAGATCGATATTGATTGCACGGACCCAGATTGCGGCGATCAACTGGTGTCATTATTGTATTCAATCCAGTCATCTCTTGTTCAAGCAAGGTAGTTGTGCTCTGCCAGACTCTGTACAGTAAGTTTAAGCCATTGTAGTCAGCCTGACAGGAAGAAAAAGAATAATCAAGAGCAGCTCTTTCATAAGCTTTGATGAGTTATTCAGAATGTTTTTTCGGAGAAGCATGAAGCAGCTTCTTCTTTAAACTGCATTCCTCCAAGTTATAACTGATGAATAGCTCTGTGGGAGATAACAGATTCGGTGCGCTTGAGCCCCAGGTATCATTATTGTAAGAACTGTTTACTAAGGATTTCGCAATTATGAGTGTAAAGATCAAAGTAGGCTACTTCCTCTTCATGACGATTTTCACGAGAGCAGCTACCAGGAGGAGCTTCAAGCACTGCAACACAGCTCAATACTCATGACAACCCTAGATTGCAAGCCTCACCAAATCGGCTCTTTCAAGCTTTGAATGGCTGTTTTTCGAGCGGATCGTATCAACCATTACTAGGGATGGCTTTTGAAGCAGGCACCTCGTGTAGGGAAATGCCCTATGTATTCAATTAGTGTTGTCAAAAGGTCTCTCTTTTCAACAACTGGACAGTCATTGACTGGACAACCACGTAGGGATCAAGGAGACCAACAGACAATGGTATAATTTAGCTGAGTCAACATTGTAGATGATGAGATCAGTCGAAATTGACTTTTTGGTGAGTATGAGATTGCTAAAATGCTATGAGACTCTAAAGACAAAAATGGTTGATTAACTTATTGACAGACTGGACGGCGAAGTGGTCGGCGTATCAAATTGACAAGTTAATCTGCTGTGACGGATAACTAAACCATTTAGGGCTAAAAAGCGTGCATTTAAATTTGACAGATCTAAAAAGACGAATCGAGTGATTGCACATAGGTACCTGACTCTTCATTAGGTTCTACTTACTACCGTGTATGATTCCAGCTAATTCATCCTTTATACTAGGAGTCATTTGGCGTCAGTGCACACTGCGCACAGACCTCGCTTTTGGGAAACTGGCCTGAAGCTGACATCCAGGCGAAGGATGCTTTCCTTTGTTTCTTTCCATGAGAGAAGTACTGCTTTTGGGCTCGGAGCATTGTTTAATCTAAGCTCGAGCACCTATCCAGTATATAAGTCTTATAGTCCCACAACCTTCAGTACCTCGTAAACTCTCGTTTTACGATCGTATGTAGTATTTGTGAATTTCATGAATACGATCACGGCTTGTTTTCGTTAGTAAACACGATTACGATTTGTATTCACGACGCTTCCTGCGACACTGCCATGTAGGCCGACGAAATATCCACATTCCACTGTTTTTTGCCCCTAAAAACCGCTTCATAAACGTCATCAGAAGAAAAAAGAATCATCTACCTTCCAACATATAAAATAGACGTCATTTAAATAAAAGCACGGCCGACTTCAGCAGGGGTCGTGCGCGGACCGAAACATCACCAGTTACGCGGCTCTTTACACCCCAAAACACAATGCGTCTTTCTGTTCGTCCTTCTAGGTGCATCTAAAAGCCATGGCACAGGATGGGAACACACAGAAAGGGGCAAGCGGGCCACCTCAAGCCACGACCGACGCTAGTGCTGCAAAAACGGCGCTGAATCCCAAAAATTCTCCAGCCAAACTACCTGGCTCTCTCACTACTAAGCATAAAATCTCTATAGACTACATAGAACCGCCGAAACGGCGGCTCGGACCACACCAAAACGCCGTAAATGCGCCTGTTCTGGCCGCGGCACGTGCTGCACCCGTGGATTTCCAACTTCGCAAACTCGTGGGTCTCATTATTGCATCTAAAAAACCCAGTCCTAAGTTTACGGCGGAGTTTCTCGACGAGGCTGCACTTTTGGCCACGCAGTTCATGTCCCACTTTGTGGAATCGCTCCATAAGTTGACCGAGGTGCAAAGACACCTGGCGCCCGGGATCGCCGATCTTGAAATGTGCCTAGCGGCGCAGAATGTGGACGCCAGTCTGCTATATACTGAGTACGAGCGCACTTTAGCACTAGGGCCGCAAACGCGGCAAAACGCCGCCCAAATCACGGAAAAGTTGCACGAGCTTCTACGAGCGTACAACGCCGACAACTACCCGCTCGAAAAAGACGACCCCTCGCTTGTTTTCCACGCCCACGAGCAGCACGAAATCGCCCATCTTGTGCCCCGGCAAGCAAAGGCACGTGACTACATCCCGCCGTATCTCCCCGACTTGCCGCCGGACTTCACCTTCACCCTGACCGGCGACTACATGCACACCACGACCGACCTCAAGCAGATCCGCGTGCGTTTGGCGCAGGAGGCGCGGCTCAACGAGGCGTCGCTATATAACTTGCTCGACGACGACGAACGCCGCTGGAAACACGCGCTCGAGCGCGATTTGGAGGCGCTTTCCGCGTCTGATACAGAGAGCGCTGTTGCCGAGATCATGAGCCCGCCGGGCGAGCGGACCGGCTCCGATATGGGCTCGCCGGAGCCCGTTGGTGCTTTCCCGGAAAAGCCGGAGATCCCGCGGCACATGGAACTTGGCGCTGGTTTCGAGGCGAATGCCCCGGAGGCTGCAAAAACCGGTCACGGGCCTGCCCCTTCTCCCCCTGCTTCATACCCCACCGCTACCGAGACGCCCGGGAAGCGTTTTGACTTCGTGGCGTATGCGCAAAAGAGACGCGCGGCTCGCAACCGGCACGCGCTGGAAATGGCCCGCCGGCGACTGCGGCGCCAGAAAAACGTGTTGATGCAGGCGGAACACGTGTTTTCGCCGTATGCGGCCGCGCCGGCGCTGGCCCGGGACCACACGTACTTTTCTGGTGTGCTCGAGCTGTCGTTCAAAAGAGTGATCAAGGCCACGCGTGCAGCAGAACAGGAGAAGCGCCAGCGGCTCGAGAAGCTCGCGGAAGAGACGCGCAGGCGCGAAGAAGAACAGGCCGAGAATTCCGGCGCGTTCGAGTTTGGCTTTGCGTTCAACCCCGCGGCCAATATTCTGGACGATAGCGACGACGAGGACCGCGCAGAGACCTCGGCGGAGCTTGTTTTCGGCAGTGCGAATGGCGGCGAGGCGCCGGCGGGGTCTCTTCCAGAAAAACCCAGGGATACTGTCATGGAGGATGTGGATTCTGGGCCTTCTAAGGCTGGACAGGTTTCCGGCAAGGCTCCGCTCAAAGCGCCTATTGCTGAGGAGAGCTCGGCGCAGAAATCTCAGGGCGATGATTCCGATGGCCACAGCGATCTAGAGGACGAGCTTGCGCAACATTTCGGGGACATGCGCGGCGAAAGGAGCGATCTGGGCCAGGACTTCGCCATGGACTTTGACGACGCGGCTTCTCACGAAGATGGCTCTGGGTCTGCGTCGAGGGATCAAGCGCCTAGAGACAACGACAAGGGAAAGGGTGAGAATGAGCGAAAGGGTGAGAATGAGGGAAAGGGTGAGAATGAGCGAGAGGGTGAGAATGGGGGAAAGGGTGAGAATGAGGGAAAAGGCGAGAATGAGGGAAAAGGCGAGAACAAAGAAAGAGGCGATGATATGGGAGAAACACACCCGGTTGCCCTGGTTCTGTGGGGAGACCTTGCATCGGAGGAGTCAGAGGAAGAGGAGCTAGAGGACGTAGAGTGACGTGGTCGAAGGTCGGAAAAAGGGCAGACCACCTGCTTCAGAGAAGTTCATGGTGGTATATTTAGGATATTTGAAAGACGCGTGGTCTCTGCCTTGAGAGGACGTGGCGCCGATGTCACTGTAAGGTGCTGTTTGCTTAGGCAGATCGATTATCATCCAGCAGGACTAAACTTAAGGGGCACATGGCTAAACATTATGGCTAATTGTAATGTTTCAAGAGACCTCATACTCGCGAGAACGAGTTACCTTATGCTCATTTGTTAAAGAGTGGTGCCACGTTAAAGGAACAATGTGTTGCATTTGTTTCTTAGCATGTTGATCTATATGCTGAACACTTGATGCATTGAACACTCTCACCGTAAACTTTAAATGGGTGTACATAATGAGACTATCTCTTACCCTTCACAGGGTTCGCTTATATTAAACAAGTGCTCCCTGTCAGTGAGAACATATCCCTTGAACAGGCACACTGATACTAATTTTATCCATCAACAAGATTGTAAGGCGATAACTACATGCATCAAATTGAAACAGCAAGCGTCCGAAATGTCTTATCCTGACATCGGACATTTAGACCCAACTAACTTCCCTTTAGGATTTGGATAATGCAGTGAACCCTCCTTTAATCGATGCCCGATAACTTTATATTGACTGAAGTCCCGCTACTTAGATGAAGTTTCAAACACTTTCAAATCTGCCTTATTAGCCTTTGACCCCGTTAATTCGATAACCCCGCTTATCTGAGTAAAAAAGTGCATATTAACGTTGATCGAATAAAGGGGGTTTTCCTGTGCCTCTTTTCGCAGCCGTGTGTGCTCGCTCATGATCAATAAATTGAACCCAAGACATTTTGTGAATCTTCCGGCCTAAAATTAATAAAATGAAGAATGGCAGCATGTCCAGTAAATGACTGTCTTTTTGATAACCCGAAAGAGGAGCTGAATTTCTTAAATGTTAAGTAGAGAGGTGTGTACTAGAAGACTCTATCCCCATACTCAACAGATATCGAGTGAAAAGAGGTAGCCGTGTTCAATACGGAAGATGAGTTGTATTCAGAACAATGTCCGAGGGAATAATCACCGATGACTGACTTTATGATTAAAAATCCCTCAACTAACTTACGATGCCAGTTCCTTGGTGCAGAGATTGACGTTGTGCATATTGCAACTTCGGCATTTCTTCCGAGAAAACATCCGTACACCCCCCAAAAGCCATGTGCGATTTGCGATTTGCGTGCTGCAAAAATACAGCGGCTACCTACTACAAGAAGGACTGCGTTTCCACGTCAATATGAGAGTATTCAACTCCTAAGTAAGATGAACATATTACAAATCATATTATAAAAGCAAATGACTAATTACCGCCGACTCCCATCTTTCAATGCGCTCATTACACGACAAATGACATTTTCTGTACGCCAGCCCCACACGGTACACCCGTACACCACACTGCACATCTCCATTGCACCGCATTTCGGGTCTCCTACTATTTATTTATCAGTGACCTGACAAATTTCATTTGACAAAGAAAATTACCGAGTTTAGCATACCCATATTTGAGCTGTCTCTAATTTTTGTCGAGATCCTCTCGCTTTGAAAATCACAAGCAAAGCCAGCGCCAGACAATCGCGCGGTAAGCACGGAGTTGTCATAGATAAGCGCCAATACACGCTAAGAACACGCTAAGAGCACGCTAGAACACGCGAAAAACACGCTTGAACACGCTAGACCGCGCTGAAAACACCTTATATCACGCCATACGCGTCCAAAGCGCCGAAGACACTCTTTGCCCCGCCAGCCATCCCGATTTTTGAGCTCCGACACTCATGACTAGTGTCTCCCTACCCACATCTGTCCCGTTTCCCGTCACCGTGAGCACAGTGCTCT
>JAKUBE010000069.1:0-36612 GCA_030674755.1 Metschnikowia henanensis | reverse complement strand
AACCACCAATGATGGGGCCGATCACAGGACCCAAAAACGGAGAAAGACAAAACAACGCCATGGCAGTGGACATCTGCTCGGGTGCATTTGCCCAAATATCAGTGATGGAGCCGCCGGCAATCGACATGGGCGGCGACGCGACAAAACCAGTGAAAAAGCGCAATATAAGCACAGATCGGGCGTTTTGAGCTAACCCTACGCCCATAGTGAAGAGGATGGCAGCAGGGAAAGTCGTGATGTAGATCCAACGACGACCAATCATCTCGGAAAGCGGAGCCCCGATCACAGGCCCAACAGCCAAGCCGAGCAAATAGAAGGAAAGACCGGAAAGCGCGAGAGTTTGCGACATCCCAAACTGCACCATGAGCTCGGGCACACCCTCCACAAAGAGCGACGACCCTAAAGAGATGCAAAGACACATGTTGGCAATCGTGAAAGTGGCGACCCATTTTTTCCAGCTGGGCCAGTTGTGGGGGTTGGCTTTATCGTCTGGGCCATCGTATGTCAATTCCGAAAGTTTCACGGGCTCGCCTCGGGTAATGGATTTTGCCACGGAAACTGCCATGGATCTGTCTGTGTGGGTGGATGCGATTCTGTTCAACTCGTTTTCGGTCATGTTGGGCGACATGAGTTCTGGGTCGCTCTGCACGGGCCTGACGGAGTTCTCGTCTCTATCGTCGGACAAAGCTTTTGGCTCATGATGGTCTCTGGCTATATACGCTTCGTTGAGGTTCGTCTCCTGGATTGTGGTGGCGCTCTCTGCGTCACTCTCTTCATTCTGCTGCTGGCTCATATCGTGCGGATGAATATGGGGCTGCCCAAAATCGTCGCCATCGTATTCAGAGGCCGTTTCGTAAGCGGACGACGCAGATGCATCCAAAGAAGAACTGGAGTCCAACCGGCTCATTCTGCTCTGTGTAGCGGCGGCTCTTAGCGCCTGCTCTTCAGAGTGTGACGTGCCCAAAATTCCCATGCTGATGATAGTGTGGTCTGACGGGCTTATTAGCAGGATTCGCTGAATAGAAGAGCGCAAGATTAGTATGCCAGTTGTGATTCGGCAAAATGTCGCCGGCCTGAAACAAAAAGATCAGGTTGCTGGATATGTGTCTATCTTTTTCGATTCGTCAATATGGGGTGATTTTTTTCGGCCGCGGCTGGCGGGGTCTCTTTATACAAGCGAAGGTGTCGCTCAAAATATGCCAAACGATGCTCTTCGCTAATAGTAGAACAAAAAAAGAACATGCGCGCCGGAGAATTAGACTGCTGTCGGCCCATCGGTAACGAACAGGATGTCTCCAGATTTTCTCAGTAACGCTGTTATCTAGCTGCATTTAACAAGCAATTTGAAAAGATCCTCGCACGGCTTGTTTCTGGAAATTATTCGATCTGCTTTCTGAAATGTTTTGGAACAAGCGTGGTTTGTTGGCCAAGAACTAACACCTTGGGCTTAGCTCCGGGATTGGCAACTGATGTTTAAAGATCCTGCACCACACCGCACGCATATACAAACAAGGTTTGAAACTTGCGCTTTTCGTCTTGGATTCTGCCACAAGAATAGAAGAAGAATTTCTTTTGGAACTTTGAGCAAATGAGGCTTTAGGTTAGCTCTCTGAATTTACTCCATCCCGAAAGCGCACATCCGTAGAGGTCTCGCTCACTAAGCGCAGGCCTTATCTCTGCCGCACGGCTGTTTCTGAAACGTTGGGTGCGAATATGCCATGATCCGAAAGTATAGTTTAGTTAGATTCAGCCTAATTCGGTGCGAGTCCAAGACTGAAGCAGTATATGAGCATTTATAGCATCCTGGAAACTCTATATAAATGCATCTCATTTTTTTTTCATTCTTTTTTTCATGAACAAAGATTTTGGCCGAGCTTCACAATTACTGCCCGGAGATAAGACCGCAGCCATTCTGTCGGCTGCTAAAGGTGCCGCGCTGCAGCCGAAGTCCACCCATAATACGTTTTGGCCCGAATATAGCCGAACGCGAAGTTGCACGCAAACACCATCATGATCGCCGCGCCTGCCACGACAAAAACCTTGAAGCTCAAAGGCTCGATGAGCGAGTTGAGAATCATTCCTATGGTGTGTGCGCTAACCAGCGACCGGTTTCCAATTTGGGTAGGGTCTTGATGCATGCACTTCTCCCAATGGGCACACATTTTTTCGAGCGCAGGCACGATTTTGTCCGGGGAGCAATGGTTTTCATGGTATGCCCGCTCGCACAGAGCAATCTCGACCAAGAGGTTGTTTGCCTCTTGCTGAAGTTTGTGGGCCACGTCTTGTCTAATCGCCTGCATCATTGCTATCACTATATGCACCGCGTATCCCGAGAGTATTACGTTGACAAGTAGCTGTAGGTATGACGATAAAACATAGGGCGTCCGCTCGGCAGGAACTGCGTGTGGGTCCCAGGGTGACGGAAGCATTTGGTTAATGACCCCCGAATTTGGGAAATCCATTTGGTGCATGTCACGAGTACTTTGAACAGAGAAAGCATGTTTTTTTCTGGCCACGCTGCTGGATGCCAACGGAGTTTGCTCGACTCTTTGTAAGCTCCTTGAAGGGTGTCTGAACACATCTGGGGGGTTGTTGAGGTGTTCTTTTTGTTTCCAGAAATAGGATACCTCTTTCTCTGCCGGGTAATAATGATGGTGGTGGATTTGGACCTGGTTTTGCGGCTCAAATGGGTGCAGCCGGCTCATGAAACCCCCGTTAAAGGAAGCACCATTAAAGGGAGTATCATTTGCTGCTTCACCGAGGCTCAGCATCGCTGGAGAAAACCCGGAGATATGGTATTGGCCAATGCCTTGTAGGCCAGCATAAGTCCGACCTAGACCTGTTGGAGGATCACTCACTTTCTTGACACTCGTCAGCATACTTGTGTCGAACTCGTAATCATGCTCAGGCTGATGGGAGACTGGGTGGTCTAGGGTGCAGATTTCTGAAGTCTCGGGTTCTGATTTCAGTGGAGGCGGCATGAGAAGCTTAAGTGGCTTTAGAGCGTATTTTGCTCCCAAAACCGTCGGGCTGAGCGAATGTAGAAACAGTAGATCCTCTTCATTGTATGTGACCTCGTGATCGGAGTTTGGACTAGTTGTGTAAGAATGATCTCCATCAGCCGCTTCACAAGTATTCTGACCGCATTCCATGTCGAATGACCATTCACTGTCGATATCCATGAGGTCATCCTCAAGATCTCGCATATTGAAATGTCCGGTTTTATCCCCACTTATGTCACCCAACGATAGAGACCCGAGCCCTGCGCCCAAATCTTCAAAAGCGCTCATTATGAGTTAATTCCGATCTTGCAATGCAGAATCCTGCTTTTTAATTCTCACTTCAACTCCGAAGTTGGGCCGTATAAACTTACCAGGCCCCTGAAGCTCAAAGTGGCGTCGTATTTTATGGGTAAGCTTATAGTGTACTTAGATCAAGTGATCGCGACGCGGGTTCGTAGTCCAGAAGGCGATTCTCAGGATCAGGATCAATCAAAAACCAGAATACCTGGGATGTTTTTGTTTGCTGTTTTTTATACAAATAACTATTGTCAGGGCCCGATCCAAAATCAGGTATTTCTGGCCAACTCAATGAATGAAGGTGAAGTCAAATGTGCTTCTGTTTTTTTTTGGGGTCGAGTAGTGAGGCTGGCAGATAAGCTTACAGTGTCTAAAAGCTGAGCCGGTGGCCTAAGGCCGATGCGCATCGCGAGAGAGTGAAATTTCATAGAACTCACATATCCATCTGGCAAAGTGGAAGGCCTTTCTCCTAAATATTTTCACTAAATTTATAACCAAATCACACCGCAATAATGGGTTCCAAGAGAAAGAGAAACGAAAAGAAGAAGGACTTCCAGAAGACCAAGCTCAAAGTCGGAAAGACCCTCGCTAAGCCTGATAACTATACAGACACCTCGTTTACAGCCAAGTCGATCTCGCTCCCGAACCAGACAATTTCGAAAAAAACCGGAGTAAATGCTGCTGGAACACATGGAAAAGGCGACGTCGACCTCACCCACCAGCTTTCGCTCATGAAGCATCACCTGGCCTCAACTAGAAGAGAGGTGGTCAACTTTGTTGAGGCGCACTTACCTTCAAACACGTCAATGTACAAACAGATCCTCACCATGACGATATCTCTTGTCACCGACCAGTCCGCGTCAGTCCGCGATGCGTTTGTGTCGCTTCTATCGGCATGTGCAGATAAACAGCCCGGTTTTCTCGAGTTGCATATGCGGACCATCGTTCTTTTCGTGCACTCTGCCATGACCCATATCAAGGGCGACATTCGGAACTCTTCCACAAAGGTACTAGATGTTCTCGTCAAGAAAGCGCCGAGGCCGTTGGCAAAGGGTCATTTTGTCAAGATGCTTCGCAGCTTTTTCCCGCTCATGGCGTGGACTTTATCCGGAGATAAAAAGGCCATTTCTCTTGCTGTGAACACCTCAGATTCGCTTGGCGGCGTCAGCAACAAGGCACGTGTCCAGCATCTTACTGTTCTCGAGCACTTGCTCCAAAACTCGCTTTTTGAAACTGCAAACGACGCAGAATCGTTTGCCGTGGATTGGTCTAAGTGCACTGCTGTGCACCCACAAAGTGCCCGATTTCTTTTGCCTTCTAATCCGCAAGCATACACACAACTCAAACTATATGTGGACGATCTTCCAACCAGCATTGACGTGAAATCGTCAGAATCGGCAGAGGGCTCGTTTTCGCTTGCAGATATCGACGGCGTGTCGACCGAGGACCAGGAAACAAGGAGAAAAATTACCTACGACGTGTTTTTGCTACCTTTAAAGAAGAATCTTGGCGATGCCGTGAAAGAAGGAGGAGAATTTGGGAAACAGGCCAACAAATGCCTAGGTGTTCTAGATAGCTTTGTGGAGGAGTACGAGGCCTCGCAAAAGGCGTGATGGGCGCTTTTCCATTGTATAATAATAGTCATGATCAAGAATAACTAAAAAGAGGACAACATTCTCCTTTCCAAAAAAGTAGTCGTTTCAGGGTTTGCACACTTCTTCAGAATTTTCTGCACCTTAAATGTTGTGCTTCCGTCGAGCCTTCGGTTTGCATGGTGCACGCACATCAAAAGATACTCATTTAACGTGCAAAATTTCATTCATCACCACATATCTGTCATGATTCGCTCACTTCTATCTAGAACTCGTCAATCTTTTATCTCAAAACCTATTTCGGCGCACCAGCTTCTGCCGCGCAGAAACCTTCACTGGTCGCCTGTGCTTCTTAAAAAGAGATCTAAGGAACCTGTGCAAGACGAGAAGGCATCCGAACCAAGCACAGCACTTGACCTCAATTTCGACGAGATATCCCAAAGATTTCAGAGCGTGCTTGATAAATTCGCAAAACACGCAAATGAGTCGAAGTTGGGAAAGACAAATCCACAGATCTTTGACAACTTGCTGGTGGAGACTCCGGATGGAGAACTTCCTTATACATCCGTTGCAGTCACGGCTGTGAAAGGACGTAATTTTATATTGACGGTTTTCGACCCGGCGAACGTTAAGCACGTTGTGAACGCGGTGTTGGCATCGAATTTGAACATGAATCCTGTTCTTGACCCCTCGAACAAGCAGATGTTGAAGGTCCCATTGCCACCAGTGACAACTGAATCCAAGAAAGAAAGCATCAAGCAATTGAAGGCTACTTTCGACAAGATGAAAAACGGAGCCGGCGGCTCGGGAAAGGGCGCAAGTACTCTTTCTGCCATCAGAGCAGATCTCAAGAACAAAATTTCCATCAAGAAAAAGATGTCTGACCAAGAACAGGCGCTTTGGAAGAGGGTCGAGAGTGTGCATAAGGATTATGTGAAAAAGCTCGAGGACAGCTTTAGAGCAGCCGAGACGGCGATGTTAAAGTAAAATCTTAAAAGCGACAACCCTCTTGTACAAATAGTCGCTTTCTATAGCGGTCGCACCACTTTATGATACGAAGGCTTTCGTCGATGATTGTTTGGGATGTGACAGCGCCCTCACACAAACAATAGAATTCGTACTTTTCATCGGTCAAAAGAAACCCTGTGATATACGTGTCTCCGAACTGCGAACGGGAGTAGGTCAACTTCTTAGATTTGAAGCGCTTTGTGAAGTTCTCGTTTCCTTTGGAGACAATCAAGTTTGAAAAGAGCGATATGATCTGTAACGAGTTCAACACTCGTTTGGAATCGGACAACGCAATTTGCTGGGAGCAATCATCTGTAAATATTTGATTGCACTCTTTCCGTTTGTAGATGAAATGCTTAATGGACGCAGTGTTTAGTTCACTTAGTATCAGGGTATTTTCGATCAGTGAGGACAACTCCGACGATAACTTTCTAGAGAACAGTGAGCTCTTCTTGATTTCAGTCACTATGAAATTAGCAGCTTCTTTCATACCGAAAAATGAATTTTTGTTGCCACTCATGAGAATAATGGTTAGGGGCCGGTCAAAAGAGCCGAGCATAAAGTGCTTCACATAGCAGTAGAGGAACCCCGAACTATTGAAGTCAGGCATGCAGAGCGGGATCCACAAGTCGGCTTCGTTCTTTTTGAGCGACGTCTCGGAGTTCATACGGATCGTGAATAGCAAGGTGGAGATATCTCTGCTTTGTAGTTTATGATTTCGTGGGCGTAGCTGGGCAATAACCTTGTCCTCTAGAGTGATGAAGCCAAAAAGAAGATCTGCTGCCACTAGAATACCGTCATCTGTGGCCGTGAGCCTGTTCGATATCGAGGAGACGAGATCGGTGTTCTCCTTGAGAGTCCTTAGCTTTTTGACAGAGAGGAGAATGTCGTTTAGTTTTGTGCGGCTTGTATTGCTGATTCTGGTACAGCGCATAGCATTTTCGAGAATGGCACCGAGAAAGAACGATGTGTCGATGACAAGCATGCCGTTATCCGCTGGGTGAAACCCGTAGGTGAGTTTCATGGCCAAAGTGTCGAGTGCATGCAAATCTTGAAGGGCCAAAATCCTGCGCAAGTCGTAGTTCATCCCCGAGTCGAAATTCTTGGTGATCACTGCTTTGGAAAGCACCGCAAGAATGTAGTTGTATAAGCAATCCAACTGATTCTCCAAGATCGAAGTGCCGCTGGTTGCGATGGAGCTTATTTCGTGAGGTATCTTCGACATCGCCACAAAAATTAGCGGATAGCAGTTTTTGACCACGATTTTGAGCAGATCCAGGGAGATCGAGCGCAATTCCTGCTTCATGCCTTCTTGGAAACTGGCAATGATCGTGGTGATAAGTCCCATGTACCCCATGAGCACATCGTCGTTTCCGTTCAACGAGTAGATCGGCTTCCCTGCAGCGGAAAGAATGAAAAACTGTTTAAGTTTTCCCTTGAAACTATCGCCCAGCTTATCGTAAAGCACTTTCAGGTGCAAGAAGCTGTCATCAAAAATAGTGTTGTCGTCGGTGAGCAGATTGTAATGATGCAAAGATTTAGAGTCACTCGCTTTTTGGGTGCCGGCCGATGACATCATGTCGCCAAGGATTCCCGAAAGTTGGAGCCCCGTATGGCTGTCTCCAGAAAAAGACTCGCCATCAGAGCTTACAATGCTCTCGAAGTGCGGGCTTAGATTACTGCCAAGTGAAGGTATATTCAGACTCACGGGAGCTATTTCATTGGTCCGATGCTCGGGCTCATTTATCGAAAGTTCTGCTTGCTCAGAAGTCTGCAAAGACACTGCAGTGGTGGCGCCAGCTGAATGCAAATTGGGTTCGGGAAAGATTCCGGTCTGAGAAATAAACGAACGAGCATTTCGGAGACTCGGCGCTCGTAGTGAGTGATTGTCTTTCTGATCAGACATTTTCTAGGACAAAGATACTGGACGATAATCAAGACCGGCTCAATTCGTGGCGTCTCTCGGGAATTTAGATTAGTTTGGCGCCTAGTGTTCTGGCGCAATTAAAGCTGTTTGTATGCTTCTCTTGAGTACCTGTGCCCAATTCAATCCGCACATCGATGGTTATGAGAAAGATATTGAGATGTAGCTTCTATTCTTAGGCTATGAGACAGAGCCAGAACGGAATGAAGATGTTTTGTGTTTCCCAGATTGCTGAATAAGGTCACTCGCTACTTGCAGATGGTAACTCTGCGCTCGCTTGAAACCATTCAGTAGTGTGGAGACGCGCATTGTTAACTATGGGCCCTAACTTCATATTACTTTGTCTTGATGAGATCGACGAATTGAAGAAAAATAAGAATGAATAAGAGTCTATAGCAGAAACACCTAGTAGAAAAGAAACGAGCGAAATCCGGCTTCGAAACAATTTCATACATGGCAACAACTGTCTATGTATTATATGGCGAAACGCAATGACGCGTAAATCCTACCCTAGGACGCGATATGTAAAGAATAAATGCCAAACTAATTAAGCCGACCATTGCCCAGTGTTGATTAGTAACGTTGATGAATAACCGTAGAGCCTCGCATCAACGGCGGAGAAACATGTACCAGATCAAGAACACCACAAACAAACCGGCGCCTATTATCGGTACGTACTGTCTGATCATAGCCTCGAAGTTGATCCGTTGTGCCTTTTTCCTGTACTTGATGGAGTCGTTGCGCAAATTCAGCGACAAGTCGCTCATCTTGTCCAAGGAGTCGCCTCTATACAAGAGGTCCTCGATGTTTTTCGTCATGACCTTCTTCACGTCAGCCAAGTCGTTGTTTAGACGGTCGAGGTTCAGTTGTGCGCGCTGGTCCTGGTAGATTTTTTTGGTCTTGCCCAAGAAATTGTCAAACGAACTGAACCCAAACGGCCTGGCGGTATTGCTGAGCGCCTCGCGGCCATGGATGTGTCCGAACTCGTTGCTGATCTCGGCCAAGTACAGAAAGGCCAAGTTTCTCGGATACGACTTTTCGCATATCGTGAGGTAGATGATACTGTTGTTGATGAGGTAGTGGATGTTATAGCGGCCGGACTCGATGGTCGCTTGAGGCTCCGAGTTGGGAGTCACCCTGCTGATGATGATCTTGCATTTCTTTTTCTGCTCGTTGAGCTCCGGGTCAACGGAATCGTCTACAGACCCACAGAGAGGAAGCGCTGGGCTGTTAGTGGCTAATATCTATGAAATCAGGCAGGAATTGCACCGATGTGGGGCGTAGATGAACCGGCTATACGCGGCCCCGGCCCCTCGGTTTGTGCTGTATACATAGCGCCCATGAACACTGTTGTGTCAAAATCACGTACCGTCGTAGCGATATATCAAGGTGGATTTCACCATTGTCTGTTTTGTGCTGAGATGAAAAGCTGGCTTGTTAATGCAAGGCTAAAGAAAAGCAGCTTTTGAGTCCGCTGGGTGCTTTGCTGTCCTGACGATTGTGAGCATGAGAGTGCATTGGGACGATCTCCAGTGGCCCGCGCAGATTGCGGATCTTGATTCTGGCCCAAGGAAAAGAGGTAAAAGGTTAGGCCGCGCGAATATAGGGCGAGGGGCCACAATCAAGGGCCAGAGGGGGCCACAATCTAGGACCACTTCAGGGCCACTTTAGGCCCGGAGTACAGGGCAAAAATTAACAGAAATATGGGGCAGAAAATAGAGGGCTACAGCCTACAGGGATGAAATATGGAGAGACACAACGGCTATGAATTATACAGAGAGAGGTAATGACCACTGTGACGCTGGAATTCATCTCCACTTCTCTCCAAAATTCTTTTCACTATAAGCTCTTCAAGGCTCAAGCACTTATCATTATTGCCTGTTTCTTCCAAGTTGCCTCTATGCACGGCTGGGTGGGCGAGGCGAGCCCTTCAGTTCGCACCCCACCAGATGCTCGATTTGGGGCCCACCGCATCTCACGTTTTTGGTACCGGACCACAAAAGATAGAAGCCACATCAGCCCTGGCACATCTTTTTATACTTTTGTTGTTACTACAAAAACATTTTACGCACTACAAACTATCAGGATTTTGCACAATAGACTACCCAAGAGACCGTCTAAGCTGTTCTCGTTCTTCTGCCCCAGCACATGCCCCAATAACTATGGATCTCTCGAACTTATCCAGTACGCTCCCACCTACCAAATCGCTCGAGCTGGTCTCGCTCGGAAATCTCAACAGCGAACTCACGGACGAGTTCAAAAATGCGGCCAAGTCCGTGGCCACGCTCTATAATGCCAGCTCTCTGCGAGCCGATGACCAAAAAGGTGTCAAGGCGGAATTTGCCACGGCAGCCAAGGCAGTGGCTTCTCTCTATCGGTTGGGCACAAACTCAAACGTGCTTCTCATGCACAAAGGCTACTTGGAGTGCTTGGACGACCTCCTCACCGTGATTGCAAATGGCGAGGATATCGAGAACTGGGCGCTCACTAAGCGGGCCGAGCTCACAAACTACTATAATCATAAGGAGCCAGTAAAAGACATCGGCAGGCACGAGATGAGGGAATCTTCGCCCGGGCCGCAGTCGGCCGAGTCAGACCTGTTGGAGAGCTTTTTGCCGCACGACTACGAGTTTTCGTTCCCGTCGGATCTTATGGCCCATACCGCATTCCGGCCCAGTTTCCCACCGCTTTCACTCACTTACAAGAGGGGGAAAAACCACATCGACCTTAGGCCGCGGAGGCCGCCGAGCGCGCCTCTGCTCACTGAGTCGAACCCGGCGCTGTCGGAAGCAGAAAGCGACACGTCCGACTCCAGCAGCGACATCGAAGTGAAGCGAAAACGCAAGGCGTTGAAAGCACCCCCGGACTCTGCGAAGAAGAGGAAGCGGGACGTGGCAAACAGAGACGCTTCGTGCGAGGCCGGCTGAGGTTTTATCTATGGGAGCCGGGCACGCGTGCTCGGCGTTCTGGGCGAGGGTTATATTTTTCTTTTGGGTTGCTTTTAGGTTGCCGGCTTTTGGGTTGCCGGCGAACTGGGGGCCGCGGGTATATATCTATTTTACATCTAATGGAGTTTTCATCTAATGGAGTTTTCATCTAATGGAGTTTTCATCTTATGGAGTTTTCATCTAATGGAGTTTCATCTAATGTGTCTAGCGAATCTTACAACCAAGGGATCTGATGGATATCACAATGTATTACACATTCAACGGATCTAACGGATATTACATCTAATGGATTTTACATCCAATGGATCTAATGGATGTTGCATCTTGGATCACATGGTTCTTATTGATTTTCCATCTTACATCCGATGGATCTCATTGATCTCACATCTGATAGATATACTGAATTTTGCATCCAATTCACTTGATGTATTTTGCATCCAATGAATATAACGGATCTGATGGACGTAATGGTTCTAATGGTTCCAATGGATCTAATAAATATTACATCTAATGTATTTTGCATCCAATGGAACTAATGGATTTTATACCTAATGGGTCTAATGGATCTGATGCGTTTTACATCTAATGGTTCTAATGTTCCACTGGATCTAATGGATTTTACATCTAATGGATAAAATGGATCATACATGCAATGGGTCTAATGATTATTACATCTAAGGCATCTCACATCCAATGGATAGTGCATTTCACATCTAATAGATCTAATGGACCCAATGAAACTAATGAATTTTGCATTCAATGGCTCTACTGGATCTGATGCGTTTTACGTCTAATGGATCTAATGGATCCACTGAATCATGGATTTTACATCTAATGGATCTAATGGATCATAAATGCAATGGATCTAATGAATATTACATCTCATGCATCTCACACCCAATGGATAGTGGATTTTACATCCAATGGATCTAATGGATCATACATCCAATGGATCTAATGGATATTACATCTTATGCGTCTCACACCCAATGGATGATGAATTCTACATCTAATGGATCTAATGGATCATACATCCAATGGATCAAATAGATTTCACATCTGATAGACCCAATAAATTTCGTCAATGCATTCAGGCCGATTTCTCCTACTTGATTTCTCCTATTTCTAGTAGCCGAACAAGCCGTCGGAGTTGTCGCCGTAGTCGCCGTCGTAGTCGTCGTAGCTGCTGTCCGAGCCCAGGTCGTCCGAGCTGGAGCTCTCCACGGCAGACTCCACAAGCCCCTCCAACGTCAAGCAAAGGAGCGTGTCGCCCTTGGACTGCGTGCCTTTGATGACGTCATGCGTGGATTCCACATAGCAGTTAACCAACTTCGACTTGCTGTGGATGACGGCGTCGTGGCCCACTATACTGTTTTCCAACTGCACGTCGTCCTCGATCACAGCGTTGTCGAAAACAACGGATCCGGTCAACTTCACGCGTTTCCCGATCTTACAGTTGGCGCCCACGACCGAGCGCTTGACGTTCGTTTTCTCGCCCAACTGCGTGCCCTCGCCCACCATCGAGTCTGCGCCCACGTTAGCTGCTGTTTTCTCCTTGGGTGCTGCCAGTTTGCTTCCTGCAGACTCTCTGGCCTGTAATTTAAGAAAGTGTCTGTTGGCCTCCATGTACACGGGCAAGGAGTTTGCTCTGAAAAAATGCGCCTGCTCGGGCACGACAAGGAGCCCGATACTCAGCTGCCAGCTGGCGCTCTGCCACTGTTTGCGGGCCAAGTCGCGGATGATTTTGATGAGCGGCCTCGACGCGAAATACGAGTCGGAGAACTTGCTGGGGGTCTGGCGCAAGTGCTCGGAAACGAGGCGCGTGTTGCCGAAAAAGATCGAGCTGTTCAAGAGCTTGGTGCTCACGGTGGTCTTGGGGTGTTTCCACAACAACTGTGTTCTGATTTTGAAGCCCTTGTGGAACTCGACGTCCTCGGCCGCGTAGTAGTCCAAGAGCTGCGCGCCGCCCGCGGGCAAGTCCGTGTACACGGTGTAGTTCTGCGGGAAAATCTTATGCTTTTTATCCTCGATATCGAGCTGGTTCCTATAGTAGACTAGCACTCCCAAGTCGGAGTCTCGCCGGCACCGATACGCCTCGATCAACACGTGCGGGGGCAAGTTTGTGATGAAGTCGCACGGTAACAATACAAAGTGCTCGAGCGGCTCGAGGAGTTTCTGTGTTGTCAAAAACTGTAGCACCTCTCCGCTAGAAGAGCCAGAATACTCCACGACCTCAATGGAGCGGGTGAACTTCAACACGTCGCTGTCCATTTCCAGCACGTCGCTGGCCATCGCGACCGACGCGGTCTTGTTTTTCTTATACGCCTCCAACGCGCTGGCGATTTCGGCGCTGGAGCTCTTGTCACAAAGAATGGTGATTTTGGGAAAGAAGGCCTTTTCGCACCAGTCCAACACATACTCGTACATGGGTCTCTGCGCCAAGGGCAAGAGGGCCTTGGGAAGCCCTGTGGCCCGCTGCTGCGAAAACGGCGTGAGCTGTTTTCCGGGCCCACATAGTATGACGGCGTGGAACTCCATGGCGAAATGAATCTGGCAGTGATCTACGTCTAATCATCTGGTACAGGCTCGGTCTATGAGGCATCTGTTTTTTCGGCTCCCGCGGGTCACGTGACCGGCTGGGCCAGGAACCGTCAGGAACTAGGTGCCAGGGATAAGTACAAGATTAAAGAGTTTGGTGTTGTTCGGGGGTTGAATTATAATATTCTCACTGAAGCTTTACACGACCATTGAGACTTCGAGTACTTTTGGCCTGGTGGAGAAATAAGTCGGTCCTCATTTACCATTGAGCCTCTAAAGCCCTGAAGAGTAGCAGGTCGCAGCTGCGAAAGAGTGGAGCCAAAGCAGTATGTACGAGTATTCATTAAGGGCAGTGGTTAAATCACTTTCGGCGTGTAAGAGCACCGCAGCCTTTTTTTGATGTAAGAAGTGGGTTCAGACCATGCTTTCCAAGCACAATTATGTGCCTTGACGATTTTACATTGGTGGTACCCTTTGCAGCCGTAGGGGCGCGCTCTCGTGGAAAATACTTGATGGATCTTCGAGAAGATGATTTGTAGTATTAGAGCTATTCCATCAATCGAAAATTGATAGGGCCTTGACAAAAGAAGTTTACATGAGTTCTTCTTGATACGAAAAGGTCACTCGTGCAGACAAAATTGCGAAGGAAAGAGTGTTGGATCTGCTATTCTCTTCTAAAGTGCCAGTGAGGTCCAAGAAGTCCAGTGATCTCGGAAACTGCCACAACACGCTTCGCATTAATTCCAATAAAATGGTTTTATTTTCCCGCTATTTCGTTTTCTTGAGAAATCTACAATACAAAGAAACCACCCTGGCCCTCGGCCCTCGCGACCGAGGAGCATCAACCCAGCAGTATGAGTTTCCGAATTACCGGGGTTTTACTGCAAGAGCTGAGCTCGACAAAAGGCCATTTGATACATAATGCACCATTATAATTTGAGATGAGAGAGCAGCTTTGGAAGATATTTTGTCTTCAGGGAGTGTAGCCAGTCCTCTGATGTCTACAAATAAGAAATAGCACATGCTATTCTGCGTTCCGCTTTCAAAAGATCATACAGAAGCCAATAACTGGGGTCTCTGGGCTCTGCCGATATACAGCAGAGGTCCACGATATGTTCACATGAGTAAGATACTTGATGGTAGGAGCAGAGGACCCACCCGAAATATCTATAAATTAGCAATAAATAGAAAAGAATCAAAATATCAGAAACTTGTCGAAAAAAATAGAGAGGTGTAGAAAATTAGAAAGAACTGGAAATCACTGGCCCTGGGACCTGTCCAGCCGACTGGCCCTTAAGGCCGCACGCGCGAAACTTCGAAAGCACCCACGAAAAGTGATCGCCACACGCCGGCCGCGAACCTCAACCGGCCCTCGCGTTAACAGTGGTCGCAGTGGCAACGAAATACTTATATTCTACCGCTCTGGCACCACAACCAACACCACAACCAACACCACAACCAGAAAATGAGCGAGGAAAACGACCCGCTTTTGGCCGCGTTGCAGAACGAGTCCAACAACACCGAGCAATCGCTGCAGCCGCAAGCACAGGCCCAGCTGCAACTGCCTTCACAAGAACAAGAGCAAACCCAGGAACAAACCTCAGAACAAACCCAGGAACAACCCCAAGAACAGACGCCTGAAGAGAGAGAACGCGCGCGGGCGTTGCTGAAGTTCAAAGACAAGTTGGTCGAGCACCGCAAGTGGGACGCGCGGCTCAAGGAAATGCGCTTGAGTATGCGAGATTTGCTGAAGGCGTACGACAAAACCGAGGACGACATCAAGGCGTTGCAATCGGTGGGCCAGATCGTGGGTGAGGTTTTGAAACAGCTCACCGACGACACGTACATCGTGAAGGCGTCCAGCGGCCCGCGGTACATTGTCGGGTGCCGCAACACGATCAAAAGGGACAGCTTGAAAAACGGCGTGCGTGTTTCGTTGGACATGACCACGTTGACCATCATGCGGCTCTTGCCGCGCGAGGTCGACCCCTTGGTGTACAACATGACGACGTTCGAGCCGGGCGAGATTTCGTTTAACGGCATTGGCGGCCTCACCGAGCAGATCAGAGAGTTGCGCGAGGTCATCGAGCTTCCCTTGAAAAACCCCGAATTGTTCACGCGCGTGGGCATCAAACCTCCCAAAGGCGTGCTTTTGTACGGCCCGCCCGGCACCGGCAAGACGCTTTTGGCCAAGGCCGTGGCCGCCACGATCGGCGCCAACTTCATTTTCTCGCCCGCGTCCGCGATTGTCGACAAATATATCGGCGAGTCGGCGCGGTTGATCAGAGAAATGTTCGCGTACGCCAAGGAGCACGAGCCGTGCATCATCTTCATGGACGAGATCGACGCCATAGGCGGCCGGCGGTTCAGTGAAGGCACCTCTGCGGACCGTGAAATCCAGCGAACGTTGATGGAGTTGTTGAACCAGATGGACGGGTTTGACACCTTGGGCCAGACCAAGGTGATCATGGCCACAAACCGCCCCGACACGCTCGACCCGGCGTTGTTGCGGGCCGGCCGCTTGGACCGCAAAATCGAGATCAGCTTGCCCAACGAGGCCGGCCGCTTGGAGATCTTCAAGATCCACACGGCGAAGGTGTCGAAACAGGGCGAGTTCGACTTCGAGGCCGCGGTCAAGATGAGCGACGGCTTCAACGGCGCGGATATCCGGAACGTCATCACGGAGGCCGGCTTCTTTGCCATCCGAGACGAGCGCGACTACATCGTCCAGGCGGACTTGATGAAGGCGGTGAGAAAGGTCGCGGACGTGAAGAAGTTGGAGGGCAAGTTGGACTACGAGAAGCTCTGAGCGGGGGTGCGTGTTGTATAGATTGATGTATAGATTTATCACTCATCAAAGCGTTGTTGGGAGGTCTTCATTGGGTTTACCGGGTCCTTATCTGATTCTCTACTGATTCTTTACTGATTCTTTACTGAATCATTTATCCGGTTCGTTTACTGTCTCGTTTACTGAATCATTTATTTGGTTTGTTTACTGATCCGTTTACTGATTCGTTGAGTGATTCAATTACTTACTCTTTCACTGAGTATTTACTGATTCGTTGGCTGATTCGTTGACTGATTCGTTGACTGATTCGTTTACTGGATGTTTTACTGTCTCGTTTACTGATTCGTTTACCGAATCAATAATTCGGTTTGCTTACTGATCCATTTACTGAATCATTTAGTCGATTTATTTACTGATTCGTTTACTGATTCGTTTACCAACTCTTTCACTGAGTCTTTTACTGAATCTTCTACCGATCCGTTTACTGATTTGTTTACTGATTCGTTTACTGATTCATTAACTGGTTCGTTCACTGGATCTTTTACTGACTTGTTAACTGTTTCGTTTACTGAATCGTTCGCCGACTCGTTTGCTGAATCCTTTACTGAGCTGTTCACTGATTCGTTCATTGATCCGTTCACTGATCGGTTCACTGATTCATTACTGAGTCAACTACTAAATCATTCATCGTGTTTGTCTACCAATTCGTTTACTGCTTCCTTTACTTAAACATATTTCCGGTTCGTTTGATAATTTGTTTATTGATTCATTTATGGAGTCATTTACTGATTTATTCATCGGGTTTGTCTACCAATTCCTTCACTGACTCATTTACTGTCTCGTTTACCGATTTGTTTACCAGTTTGTTCACTGCTTCATTTACCGATCCGTTCTCTTATTCGTTTACCAATTATTTTACTGATCCGTTAACTGCCTCGTTAACTGCTTCGTTTACGTAACTCTTATGTACAAGTAGATGATGCTATTGCGCCCGGGCATTCTGCGCCTCGATGTCCCTCAACGTCTTGGCCAACCCCGCGTCCTTAACCAGCGAGACCGCATCTAGATGTGTCAAGAGCGCCGGATGGTCCACCTTTGCAAGGTGCTCGGCGATCCGCGTGCCGATATATTCTTGTGCTTCCTCAGACAAAGGCTGGAGCTTCTTGACAGGTGCCTGTGCCTTCTTGGCCAAGTAGATCTGCTGCTCCTTGGACAACGGCATCTGCGGCGCGTTGAGGCGTCTGGCCTGGAACTCCGAGAGCACTCTGTTCTTGTGGCGGGAGTACGGGTTTCTGAGCTCCGCCAACACTCCCTTAGGAAGCGGCGACTTGGCGAGCGTCTGGAGCTCGTGTGTCTTTGTAAACACCGCCTTTGCGTCGGTGGACAACTCGTCGGTTTCCGCCTCCACGGGCGGCTTGGGCCACGGAATCTCGATGTTTTCGTGGTGCTTCACGAACCGCCGAGGCATCCATTTGTAGTAGTTGGCGTCGTAGTACTTGTCCTTGTGCACGACCTCGTCCGCCACCACGTACGAGACGTTGCCCTGCTCGTCCCGGTCCTTGGCGGCTAATTTGATGTGGCTGGCCGGGAATTCTTTGGGGATCTCCACGAGATAACTCGTCTGTTGCGCTGACCACATCGATCGCGGCGTGAGTTTTTTCTCAAGAACATCCGACAACATATACGTGTCGTTTTCGGAATTGTAGCGCACCACCGACGACACCTTGCCCTTGTGCTCGCCCTCGGCAATATACGCCAAGTCGCCGGGCGCAATGCCGACTTTCTCCAAGGTACTTTTCTTGTCTTGTTTGGCGACAAACCTGTTGTTTTCAAAGGTGGGCAACGAGGGCACCGGATACTTGGCGCGGATCGCCGGGCGCAAGTACTCCGGGTACCTGGCCAAGTCGACCTGGAACCGTTTTTTGGCGGTGTTCCACGACATGTCAATCGATTACGGGGGGTTAACAATATGGCCTCGGTTGATACACTATGGAGATTAGGCAGCAGTGAGAAAATTTTTGAGAGCGTCACGTGACGCGCCTAGGGGGGCCCTGCGTGAGAGGCCGGAGTCTCAAGTTCGCTGCGAGTGTTGGTGGGCGCGCCAAAGCCTTCTCACTGCTAAGATAGTAGCTTACTTGAACACTGCTGTCGGATTATTCCGTGCATATGTTGATGAACTCTTGTTCGTTGACTGGTTCGTTAGTAATCTGGGGTCTTAAAGAAAAAGGCGTCAGTACTCAAAGCACAAGGCTGTGATCTTCCACGTGATTAAAAAAAAAAAAGAAAAACATACTCTCTCCGTCCTCGTCTAGATCGAATTCGTCAATCATGGCGCGTAGTTCCTCGTCGGTCAAGTTCTCGCCCAATTCTTTAGCCACGCGCTTCAAGTTCCGAAAGCTGATTTTGCCTGTGTTGTCGTCGTCAAAAAGCTTGAACGCGCGGCGGATCTCTTCCATGGGATCCCGGTTTATTATTCTCTCTCCGACTGAATTCGTTAGTATAATGATGTGAGATCCACCTGTAGAATCAGAAAGCAAATTAAACGGTCACATACCTGCGTGGAAGAAGTTTTCGTACGATATCAAGTTTCGGTCGTCACTGTCGTACTCGTGGATAATGTCCAAGACCTCTCGTTTCGACAACTCAAAGCCTAGCGCACGGAGCGCAACCTTCAACTCATGGTAGTCGAGCATCCCGTCGTTGTTCATGTCGAACAAAGAAAAGGCCTCCCTGATTTCTTGTTTTTGCTCGTTGAGAAGCTCCATTTTCAAGTTCCCGAGCCCTTTCTTCGGGCCATTGTTTGCACCACCGGAGGACATTGTTTGTTGATTCGACTTCGAGATTCTTATTTACGAATGGGATGAAGTGCCCTTACTCTTGCCTCTTTTTGGTTGAGAATTTGAGACTATGAACTAAAAACAGCAATTGAGCAAGATGATTGACCCAGGCACCCTCTGTGACGATTTGCAGTTTACTTGTAAAGTGGTGTTTGAAAGCTTTTTGAAGAGCGCGCAGTGTTTTTCTGGGTTCTATGAGTAGGATTTAGGTGGCCGCGTTCACCTTCATTCCAGCCCGGCTGGGGAAGTATTTTCGGGAACCGCGTCTCAAGTCAGTCTTCATTTTTCGTTCAGTAAACGATGAAATTGAAATTGAAGTGTATATAAAATCTCCTTGGAATATCTCTAAGAACAATAAATAAAGAAGGAACAGTCCTGTCTTCTTTCTAATAAACAGCTTCCTTGTTCTTCCTAATACCTCTCTGAGATTTTGCGGCAGAACGCGCACGGCTCTCACCATCTTCCACTTTTCAGTTTATAGTACCCACAGTATTACCCACACCCAGAAAATGGCGCCTCCTCTTTTGGGCCAGCGCGTTAATGTGCACGGTGAGGCTGGGGCCGTGCGTTTTTTTGGGCCGACTCAGTTTGCGCCTGGAGATTGGGTAGGTGTAGAATTAGACCAGCCACGCGGACGCAACGATGGCTCTGTACAAGGAATAAGGTACTTCGAGTGCCAGAATCCCGGATCTTTTGGAGTCTTCATTCGACCGGAAATCATAGATCAAAACAGCCACGATAGTCCCAGGCCTACTGCTGGCCCAGATGTGAAGGCCGTGGTGACTAAACTACAGATCAAACTTAAAGCTGCAGTGGAGGAGATTCTGAAAAGTAAAGTGACAATAGCTTCTCTTCGCCAAGAATTGGAAACAAACAGGCAACTCCGAGAAGAACTTGAGCAGGCCGTCGAGCAGTGTGCTGTAGAACAGGAGTACCTTAGTGCCCATAACACCGAGCTTCTGCAACTGCTAGAAGCGCTCCGCGAGAAATACAATCATCTCTCTGCCGACTTTTCGATTGTCAACGAGGAGTTGGAAATTCACAAGGAGTTGGAGAAAGCGGTGAGTTTCGTGGCGCCGGACGGAGCTGTGCCTGCTGAGGATTTCCAGATTCTTTTGCAACATAACAAAAAGCTCGAGCTTGCGGTCAGCTCTCTTCGAGCAGTTTCCGAGGAAGCACAAGCATCCAAGGCAGAGACGCTCAGACTCTTGAGTGCAAAAAATAGCGCCTTCAACGATTTGGATGTGTCTCATAAAGCTCTCGCAGAAAAGTTAAAGGCATCCGAGGACGCGATCACACGACTTCATGAGGAGCTTGAGATCTCTGCGGAGCTGAGCCTGGTCATAGATTTCCTCACCTCTGAAAATGAAGTCTTGCAGGCCAAAATAAGTGACCTCACGGAGTCCGTCAAGGAGCTCACAGAGCTTCACGAAATGGATAAGAGCATCGAAGAGAACCACAGGCTTGCAGAGGAGGAATTCAATGATTTGATTGGCAAACTCAGGAAAGAAATCGACGCACACAAAAATCAGCTCGCTCAGCTCCATTCCGTGAATTCTCTGCTCATGAAGGAACTGTCCGATCTCAAAAAAAGACTACTGGGCGACAACCCACTCGTCAACTCCCAGGAATTCGAGCAATTAATGCTCGAATTAAAGAAATTGAAATTGGAAAGTTCCAAATCCAAATTTACAAGCGCCCTTTTTCAAAGCGATTCTGCGGCAGCATCTCAACTTTTGTCTCGCTTGGTGCCAGAGATTTACAAAGAGCAGGTTAAGTTGATAGTAACTATCCAGAGGTGCAATTCGTTGTGCTCGGTTCTTCTCGCCGATACAGAACAACATCCAGTTTCTAGCCTGAAATACCTGGCGTGTTATTCCCTCAAGACGCTCATGTCCTCTCTTCACTTCTTACAAAAGATTTCGGAAATCGTCGACTCGAGTTTTCCAGAACAAGGCAAGCTTCTTGAAGACCATATGTCCCATTTGGAGCTTAACCTCAAAGATGCAATCGCACAATACACCCCAGAGGATCTCTTTTCGCTCAATCTTTCATTTATTTCAAGATCCCTTAATTTTGTGGTCGATTTCTGCGCGGGCCGCAAGGCGCCAAGATCTTTGGTTTCACAGTTTTATCACTCATGTTTGCAGCATGAAATCGACCACACAATTGAAATTGCTAAAAATCTCGTATCAGAGTATTTGCCTCTGTCAGGCAACTTACACTTGCAGCTTTCAAGCTTTATGTCAAAAGGATCAGCTTTGGCTGCTCTTATCCAAAACCGACGTGATCTCATTGTGAAAAATACGGATAAAGATCTAGCAGCTGGCGTGTTCCAGCCGCCTATGAGAATTGGGGTACTTCCGGAATTCTGTAAGTTGCTTAAGGATATAGAGTCCGAAATTGGGCTCGACGAGGACGATTTCACAGATGTATTCGACCAATGCTCTGTAAATTTGGACGAGAGAACCAGAATTGTCGAGAACCTTGCGATTGAGCTTCTGACGGACCTCAAATTCGTGGAGAAAGATTATAAATTACTTTATGACGTTCTTGCCGATCAGCCTGAAGCCGAGGCAAAGGCAAATACAGAGGCAACATTGGAGATGGAGTCTCAACTCTTGAAGAAGACTCAGCAGATACAAGACTTGTACCTTCAGATTGAGCTTTCAGAGAAACATATGATCAGCGCGCTCGCTGGAAAAGAAAGTGAGCTTAAACGCGTCACAGACCTACTTTCCCAAGTCCGGGAGGAGTGTAAGGAATTGCAAGAAAAATCAGACAACTTATTGCTGGCCAATAAAGAGTTGCTGGAACAACTTGAAGCTTTGCGCTCCGCTGACCATCTCAGCGAGTACCAGCAGATCCCAGTGTTTGAAAGTCTCAAGGCAATGAGAGACTACACAAACACGATGGCGTTAGTGGATGAGATAAACTTGTTGAAGAGGATGATTCGTAGTAGGAAGTCCACAACGAGCACTCCCATTTCGGATGAGAGCTGGCTTGCAGTTCCCCTCTCTAGACGGAGCCGGGCCGAGGCGAGCTCTCCTGAAAGCATTGATTTTCTTCAGAAAGCGCACAAGAAGCGCAAAGAGGCCACCATGCTTCTGCGAGCCATTCTTGCAAGCTCTAAGGAATAGGCTCTCGTCCGTTTCGTGGGTGCTCGGCCTCGTCGACACCTGTTATCTTATTGCTTTTCTTCGGCCATTTGGAGGCCAAATCGATATGGTCGGCGGGGAAAAACCAGTCCAAGATCATCAATATGAAGATGTCCACCACCACAATCAACGTGTACAACTTGCCAGCCACCGCGCCGCAGAAGTAGAATTTCAGCAAACGGGTGAGGACCGTCTGGTGGAGCTCGGTGTCAGCAAGAGAAAAATACACATTTTCTGTCCGCCTCGCAATGTCTCTCCAACTATACATTGACGCAACCTCTTTGTGGAACAGCGACGTGTCGATCTTTCCTGAACCCACGTGATCTATCGCCTCTAGAAGGTTCTCAACCAACGAATCTTCCTCGGGCTCCGCAAAACTAGTCATGTGCAGCGGTAGCACCTCGGGAATCCCGCCAACTTTTGTTGTGACCACGTACAATCCGCACGAGGCCGCCTCGACGAGCACAGTGCCAAAGGCTTCGGTGAGAGAGGGATGTAGATAGATTTCTCCTTTCACCATGACGCTGCGGACTTCTTCGTGCTTGACGGCGCCAATCAACGTGACCCTGTTTTGCAACGAGTGTTTTTCGCGCATCTGCTCCAAGTCCAAGAACTTCGGCCCGTCGCCTGCAATGAGGAAATCCACATTGGAGCGTGCGTGGCATATATGGGGCACCACGGCCGTGAGCAAGTCCGCACCTTTATTGGGGAAAAGCCGCGAGATCACCACGATGGTGAGCCGGCCTCCACTGGCCTTTTTCGTGTAATCGGGCGCAAAGTCCTCGGAAACGACCGCGTTGGGGATCACAGACACCTTGAGCGGATCGAGCGAGCCCCGGAGCACGGTGTTCTCTTTACACGTGTGCGAAACGCAGATGACATGGCCAATGTCGCTGAGCGTGAACTTCAAGATCTTGTTGCCCACGATGGACTGGGCGTCGGCAAAGCCGAAAAGCGAGTGGTCGGTGAACACGGTTTTTAGCCCCATGGTGCGGCCATGGAGAAGCCCCTCGGCACCCAAGACCGAGTACGAGCCGTGTCCATGCACGATGTCGATCTGCTCGCGGATGAAAATCGTTCTGAGCGTCGGGAAAGCCACCAAAAGCGTCGGCGACGTCGAGCTGCGGTACACCTGGAGGAGCGGCACGTAGTAGACGCGGAGCCCGTTTGTTAGCATGCGGACGCCGTTCCTGTTGCCGTAGTTGTGTGTGATAATCACCACGGAATGGCCGAGGTCGATGAGTTTCTGCGAGAGGTGGTACACGTGGAACTCCACGCCGCCGGGCTGCGGGTAGAAGAAATCCGTGACCATGGCGATGTTCAACGACCGTCCCATGATGGAAAAGGGGGCAAAGGCGAGATTTGGGGTGGATATTTTGCCTCGATGTCCCAATTGGTCTTAGGGCCCAGCCTCACGTTAGATGCGCATCGTGGACCAAGCGCACGGCAGATCAAGTGCATGGCCGCGCCGCGTCGCGGACACTTTAGCTGCGGGGCATATGCCGGGCGGTGCGTCTCGCGCAATATATCAACTGGCCAATTTGGCGTGAGCTTTTATTAATAATGACATGTTTATGTTTAGCTGTAGTCTTTTTATATGTACAGCTAGATAAAGTAGCGGGAGTTTTCGCTCATTGTGCAAACGCGTCTGCGGGCAACGACGACGCCGAGTTCTTAAAGTTTTCGAGGCACTGCTGGTAGTCCCAGCTGCTCTGCTGGCAAAGCATGAGGCCATATGCGATGCTGAGCTTGGTGTCCAAGAGAACCCTCACAAGCACCTCCTGTTGCTGCGGGCTCAACGACGTTTTGAGTTCAAGGGGCAAATCTGCCGCCGACGGCCCAGGCGCTGTGGGGACTGCTCCTCCCATTCCGGCCACCGGATTTGCACCCATTCCGTTCACTGAACTTGCACCCATTCCGTTCACTGGATTTGCGCCCATTAAAGGCGCAGGTGAAGCGGATGCCGATGCCGCTGCTGAAGGCACTGCGCTGCAGGATGCGTTTGTGGGAGCAGCCACAGGCCGCGAAGACCGGAACGCTTCAGAACCGGCTTCCGTGCGTATACAGAGGAGGTCGCTGGCCACCACCATGCTGTTGTTTGGGCCTGGAATCACGACGATCGCCCGGTCGAAGCTCTTCCAGCCCAAGGGGATTTTGTGTTTTTTGTTGTGGTGGTACTTTCCCCTGTTCAACCCGGAAGACTGGCCCAAGTGCAGCGTGTCCTGCGGCGGCGCCACTTCCTCGAAGTTTCCGTGGAGACTGATGCTGATGGCGCCGATTTGCGCGAGTTTGAACGCCTCCATGCTGTAGTTTTCCGGCTTGGTCATGAGGTCGTGGCGCGTTTTGGGCATTTGCGAGAACATCTTGAACACCTGCTCCTGGCCCGTGGCCACCCTGCTCATTCGCGCCTTTTCTGACGACACTTTGGTTAGATTTCTCGACAGCGGGAGGTAGTACCCGAAATCAGGAGGCCCGTTGGGCGTGGGCCCATGCGGCAGCGACAGGTCCGTCTGCACCGAAAACTGCGACTCGTTCTGGTACAAGAGCATGAGCCCTGCGCGATCTTCGTCCCACATCTTGATGAAGTTGGAGATGAAGTTTGTGGAGATTCCCTGCACGTCTGCGTCCAGGAAAAACATTGGGGTTGGCGGGCCGAAGGGGATTTTCAAAATCTGCTCGACCGCCTGCTCGTTGCGCACCACCTCGCCGTTGAGCACTATCAATCTGGGAAACACCTTCATGAGCTCCAACTTGATGTTCAGCATCTCGTTGGGAGCGGCCGAATTTAGGAACGGATTCCCGTGGACTACGAGCTCCCGCAAGAAACTGAGGTTTTTTTTCCACACGTCGAAGGCCCGCACTCGGCCGATCTTGTTGTTCTGTAGAGACAAGTTTTTCAACGTCGGGTACGTGTGCGCAAGTGCCGAGATCGACGACAAGTCGGTCAAGTTGTTGTTGGACAAATCCGCGCTGGCAACGTCCATCTTGGCATCGGCAGCGACCTTCATAAGTGCCGGGAAAAACTTCGAGGACGTGCTCATGCTGCTGAAAAATCCTTTGGCACTCAAGGTTGGGTCGAGATGCACCGCGCTGAGGTTCAAGAGCCTCAATTCCGCGTTGTATCTGGACTTGAGAAACGCTTCGAGGGTTGGGATGATATCGTTCCGGCTGCCCAGGGACCCTGCGGACGCAAGCTTTGTGATTTTTAGTGTGTTTCCGGCAAATCTGACCCCAGACCATTCCACCAAGTCGCTGGCGTCTTTCTCGGAGCGCACAAAGCCCCTCAACACCCCCGACGCAGTGTCCACCGAGTAGTTTGTCACGGAAACTTTGCATTTCCTGGAAATAAACGAGATACATTCGGATGGAGATGCGCCGTTCCAGCCCACGATCTCAACTTGCACGCCGTTTGAGTTTGGGCCGGACGCAAACTGCACGTTGTTTCGATTGAAACTATTATTATGCGTGTATCCGCCTCTGCCTCTTCCCCCGAAGCTCATGTTGGGAGTTTGTGGAGATTTTGTGGAGGTGTGTTGGTTTAAGCTGGGGTTGTATGCGAAATTGGTGCGCTCTTTTGGTTTTTTTCGTCTTCTGTCTACTGAGTGTCCTGTACCATATCGAAAGGTTCCGAAGCGGATCTTGACGAAAGCCACCGTTCTTAGTCCGTAAGCTAAGAAAGGAGATAAGAAGTATAGGTTGAAGCTCTTTGAACTATTTGGAATAGATCCGGATAAACTTTATTCGAGAGGAATAGATTCCGTAATTTTCAAACCCTGTGCTAGTCTCATGTTTCTGCCTTTTCGCACATATATCTATATTATTGACCAAACTCAACCTACAATTCCTTATAACACCAATGTTCGAACTTCGATTTCCAGATTTGAAAGACATATTAACGCCCACATTTAATTCTGTAGTTAAGAAATCCTCGCTTCCCAGTATAAACCTAGCTCTTTTATGTATACGATTTTCCACGCGTCACTTCGCTAGCACTCCCCAGATCTACATCATATTCCTCGTATTTACAACTAAAGAGCTCAAAGATCAACCTCCCCAGGATTGTGGAGGGAGCCTACAATCTTATACTTGTTTTCAAAATGCGACTTCCAGTTACTCAAAGACTCTTTCTCCTCCTCGGTCAAATTGGCCAAGTCGTCAAGAGGCTCGCTTATCGCAGTGAGCACCGAAGCGTCGAACGAATTGAGCGCCAATCCACGTGAGGCGTCTCTGCCGGCGAAATTCTCGTAAGGACCGCCGGGGCCGTAAAACCCTTTGCCTGCTGTCACATCGAAAACCACGCCTTGTATGGCGATAAAAACTTTGGGGTCGTTTTTTCCGTCGTATTTGGAAAGCGTGGAGGGCACGAATTTCGTTTGCACCGCGGGCTCGTGATGCTGTGCTGCCTCGGCTAGGGGATTGCTTGTCAAATCAAGAATGATCGACCGCACAAAGTAGGCTATGATCAAAACAATGACTATGGTAAAGATCATGGCGGGTTTAGTTTGGGTAATTTATATTATATGTGTCAAGCTATGTGTTTCGCAAAGACAGCTTCAACCAGTAATGGGGTGAGAATTGGTCAATCGTACAATAAGCCCACAATGCGAGTCGTGGGGTCCCGGTCACGTGCCCACACGGTTGTGTCACCCTGGTCTTTGCCTTTTGGGGAATCCAGGATTTTTTTCCGAAAGTTATCGAGCATTTCATTTTAGGAAAAGAGAAGTTTCATTTGCGAAAAATGGGCTTCATGAAGATGATAACCCGCATATCTTGTTGTAATTCTGCCAGTTTATGAGGCCTTACATTGAGTGACCTCAGAACGGCCGCGAGACTGGCTTTCAATTTCCCAGTATGAAGATGGAAACTCGAGCCCACTTGGAATTCACATCCTTCACCAACTGGTCATTTTTTTTTACAGATGAACGGGATATAGTACAAATGCAAAACAAGTAAACAGCACAAATATATGAGCAAGACAAAACTCAGGTTTTACCAATTTTCTGTTCTATGGCTCATCGGTGTTAATATAGGCCCTGTCGCGCTGATCTCGGACATTAGCCTCAGCTATGAATACCAAATATCATAATTAGCTCACTTGCCAAAAACACCACACAATGGGAAGAAGCGTCATCACCCTCGACGACTTGACGCCGAACAACTTGGGCACGTTCAAGAAAATCAACGAGGTCTCGTTGCCCACGTCGTACCCCGAAACCTGGTATAAAGAGTCTCTCGATAGCGCCCAAATAGTGAAACTAGCTTTCTACAACGAGCTTCCTGTTGGCGCCATCAAGGGCAGGCTTTTCAACACCTCGCATAAGCTTCCCAGTTTTGAGGCTGCCACCACTTCAAACATGAACACGAAAATCGTCATGAATGCATTATACTTGGAGTCCTTGGCCGTTTTGAAAGCCTACCGAAACCAGGGTGTGGCAAGCGAGCTTCTTCAGTGGATCATATCCGAGGCCAAGTCGAGGTTTGTGCACGAGATCTTTCTCCATGTGCACGTGACAAACAAGGAGGCTATTGCATGGTACAAGAAGAAGGGCTTTGAGCAAAAAGACGACGTCATCAAAGACTATTATAAGGAGCAAAACTTACCCGAGCCCGACGCGGCCGTTCTCTCGATGTCTTTTTAGTGAATAAAAACACACTTACAGGGTCTGGAAATAACGACTGATTTTGTAGAATAAATCTCATGAATCTACCTTTTAAATAGCCCAGCGCAGTACCTAGTCCTCCTTCTCGTCCTCAGTATCCGTGTTGATATCCGTGAATATGCTTTCGTCGTCCGAGTGTTCGTCTGCGTCGTCGCCCAGACTCTTGGCCTTCTTTACCTTCTGGCCCCTCAAAGCCGCCAACGCACCCGCAAGACTGTCCTCCTCGGGGTCGGAGATGTCGCTATCGGAATCGTCCGAGTCCTCTTGACTCGCAGCCCTCTTGACAGCCTCCATGTTGACGGATGGGGTCTTCACATCTAGTTCTAACGGAATGTCAACGTCGTTTCCGAAGTAGGAGTTGCTCTTCATGAGCAACCTGAAGTGGTAGAGGCCAGCTTCTGGCGGAGCCGCCACCGTGATTTTGATTTTGAATGTGCTGATGACCAACGTGTCTTCCTTTCCCTCGATCCATTGTTCTTGCGTCAATTCGAGGTTGCTCAAATCGACGCGGTCCATGACAGCCACCTCGGATCCCTCGATGAACTTGGCGTCTTTCTGGTTCACAATGAACGCGTCCCACGCGCTAGCGATCTTCTGCGGGAAGTATGGAGCGTACAGGTGTGGTAACACGGGGGCGTTCTCGTTGGATCTCAAGGGGTTCTTCATGTCCTCGAAAGTCTCTTCTTCAGCTAGCCTGGCATCGGCAATCTCCGGACACGACTTGAGCGCGGCGGACTTGACCAAAAACTTCAACACCAAGTGGGTGCTCGAGTTAGGGGCCACGGTGGGCTCGCCCGGGACCCTGAAAGACGCGTCCAACACTCTGAGGAACGGAATCTTCCTTGCCACGTCCAACGCCACCTGCAACTTGTGCGGGTCCTCGATGCCCAAAACGGCCGCGGCCTCGTCGTTGCTAAGCGTGAGCAACTTGCCGAGTTTCTTGACGGGTTGTGCCTCGACAGTCTTTTTGTCAATGTACGGCAACTGCAACAACTCCCTGTGCTTGCCCATGGGCGACGAGGCCTGGTAGAGCGCCTTTTGCAAATCGTAGGCTGCGAGAACGACGTCCGGCGCACGGAACACCGTGGCGATGTCGATGAACGCCTTGATCAAGTCGGGGAGTTTGGCCACGATCTTCAACTTCAAGAGCTCGTTGTCGCCCGAAAAGCTGCGATCAAGGTACTCTATGACAAGGGCTTTGGCCTCCTCCACGGAGTAGCCGCCCCTGATGAGCGCGATCTCGTCTGCCTGGAGCATCCAGTCCAAAATGTCAAACGGTGTAAACACTTTGCCCGGGCTCCTATCGGTCAACTGACGCACGACAAACGCGGCGGTGTCGACGTACAAGCCCTTCCTGGTCAACGAGCGGACGTTGTTCCACCAGGTGCCCACGACGAGCGGCAACACCACGCCGATCAAGACAAAGTACACCAATATCATGAGCGAGGAATACTTGCCCTCGACCAAGAACTTGGGGATCGCAATGCCGTGCGACACGTCCTGCGGCCCGTCCGGGTGGCCGTACAAGCGCAAGTTCTCCTTGGTCGCGTCGTCGGTCAACGCCTTGTACGCAAGATTGATCCGAATAAACGCGTCCTCCATTTCCTGCTTGGCAGCGTCGCCCAAGTCCTTGGCGATCTTGTCTGGGTGGAACGTCAACGACAACTTCCGGTACCGCGCCTTGACCTCGCGCTCCGTGGCCAGGTACGGGATGTCCAAGATCGTGTACGGGTCGAAAAACCCCGCCAAACTCACCTCTTGCGCATACGTGGTCCAAATATACGCCACGAGCGCCCAGCCGGCGGCCACAAACACGAGTTTTTTGTTGAGCACGCGCCCGGAGACCCGGCGCAACCGGAGCTGGTCGATTGCGGCCGCGTGGGGCAAGTTTAAGGTCTGGTGGTCATGCTCAATCCCGCCATTTTCCAGCAGAGAAACCCGGAAAAACACCCCGCGGACGTACTTGTACGTGAGGGGCAACAAGGCAAACACAAGGAGCGCCAACACAAAGTAGGGCCACGTCTCGGCGGCCTCGTCGTATTTGTACTCGGAAGCCATGGTGTGGTGATGTGTTTTTCTGGTGCAGAAGAAGATATGGGGAGTACAGGTGGCCTTAGATGGAGGCCGGCACACTGAGACGACACGTTCGGCCGGGCAGAAATAGTGGAAAATGGAAAATAACCCGCGAGATGTCTGGGTGTCGCGCCGGTCTGGTGAGCCAGGGCCCCAGTACTAGTAGGCAGTGAGAGTGAGCCTGTGAGGGAACAATGGGACGGTAATGGGTGCAACTTTAAGTTTAGTGTGTTGTGAATTAAGTACAAGACATGATATCTGGGAGGGCTGGGAGGTTTTTGAGTTTTTGCAGACTCGGTAATTATTTTTTACATATTTGGCAGAATTTTCGATTGGAGTCTGGAACCAATGGCCTCAATTATGGCTGCTAACTGTATAGTGTTCACGGCCAGCAGCAGCCTCTCCAACACCTACCTAAAGCCCTCTCCTACACGAGCATACTATGGGGTAAAATCCACGCTTGATAATTGCATGATAGCGAGACCTTGGTGAAGGGAGAGACAAAATAAGAGAGGTAGAAAACTTATCTGGAGGCACTGGAATGAGCGGTTTGCTCGTGATCTAGCTAAAAAGCCCGTTGCGTAGCTAGGAAAGTTGCTGTTGGACACCTTAGACTCAACACCAATCGTAATCATTTTACTCTAAAAAATGCTTTGTACTCGTTCTGATTAATTCACTGATGATAGATACAAACGTCACAGAGAGTTCACAAAGTACAAAAGATAGTGGGATCATGGGAGGTTTAACTGGCTGGGTGCCCGAGCCTGAATAGGACGATGTCCTAAGATCTGGGCACAATTTCTCTTAGTAAAAACAAAAAGAATAGCTTTTACCCCACCTGGATATCAAATTTGAGCAAAATAGAAGGGCACCGACGCTTGGAGACTTTCAATACAAAGGGTCACGCCAGACATGAATAACTGTGATCATACATAGAAGAACCTGGTGAACGATTTGATATGCGCAATCACTTGAACTTGATTTCTAATTTTTTGAGTCCGGACTCAAAGCCTTGCAATTCTCAACTAAAACTCATTCGTCACAGCACAGATTGTCCATGTTCTTGTCTTCAACTCGCCCATCACTTTGCCCTAAAATCTGTCGATAATCTAGCCTCTGTCTGGAACCCCATAGCTGTTCAGCGCTCCGATAATCATTTGGATGTCGATTTTGACCAATTTCATGGTTTACGATACTGACTCAGCAGATTGTCTAATAGCCTCCTGGACCTTTTTACTGCGGCTGTCCAGTTGTTGAGAGTGTCTTTGATCAAATTAATTAGTTATATATAGAGCATTACCCTTGACGGATATCATACATCAAAAATCATCCTTGTGATTTTGAACACTATCCGCACGGGTACATACTTTCCCAGCTTACAAGAGCTGGCTTGAACTAATCTGGGGTTGTCATAGATTTTGAAAGCTGCGTCGTAGTCATTGAGGCTCTTTCTGGTTGCTGCTCACGTTAATATTAGGACTATGAAGAAACAGTCCACCATAATTAGTCATAACAATAAAAATTGCAAGAACCTTAGTGAATGGCTTTTACGAGTGACACTTTTGTTGAATTACGACACCGCCTAACGCTGTCTTAAGTAGGGAGGGTGTAAAGCAAAAAGTAGAATTGTATCTTCTCGATATTTGGATAACGATCACTGATTTTGTATAGTCTCTATATTTAGCACTACGATGTCGCCAGTCACTATCATTCATTACAAGCATGAGTATCGGTAAAATCTCCGCACTATTTCTCTACTCAGATAGGGGAGTTACCGCGTCACGTAAGTCTATAGTATAGCATGTATTTGGAATGAGTATGTATCAATGGTTTCAGTAGAAGAAAGGACCCGCGGCGGAGCCTTGCCCAAAAAGTTGGACTAGTGGTGGAACAAACGGATGGGGTTCTCCACGTAGACCATATCGTGCGAGTCGGCGGCCGAGAACACCGCCTTGTCCATGACCGAGCCAGAAGGCGCCGCCACGAACTTGACGCCCGACCTGGCAGCCCTGTATACATTGTCTGGGAAGGGGAAGAACGCGTCGGAGGACAACGCCACGCCGGACATCTTGGCCAACCAGTCCGCCCTCTCTTCCTCGGACAACGGCTCGGGGAGCTCGGCGAACTTGCTCTCGTACTCGGCCTTCTCCGGTTCGGACTTGGGGATCTGGCCCGACACGTACAAGTCGATGGCGTTGGACTTCTCGGGCCGCTTGACGCCCTTGGCCCACTTGAAGCCCAACACGCGGGGGTGCTGTCTCAACCACCAGTTGTCGGCCTTGTCGCCGGCCAAGCGGGTGCAGTGGATCCTGGACTGCTGGCCCGCGCCCAAGCCGATGACCATGCCGTTCTTGGCGTAGCACACCGAGTTGGACTGGGTGTACTTCAAGGCGATGGTGGCCACGGTCAAGTCGACCACGCCCTGCTCGGTCAACGCCTTGTTCTTGGACACGATCTCCTTGAACGAGGAGCCCTTGATGATGGCGTCGTTGCGCTTCTGCTGCAAGGTGATGCCGTAGACCAGGCGGGACTCGAGGTTGTCGGGGGTGTAGTTGGGGTCGATCTTCAAGATGCAGTACTTGCCGCCCTTCTTCTTCTTCAAGATGTCCAAGGCCTCGGCGGAGTACCCTGGGGCAATGACACCGTCGGAGACCTCCTTGGAGATGATCTGCGCGGTGGGGAGGTCGACGATGTTGGACAACGCGATCCAGTCGCCGAACGAAGACATTCTGTCGGCGCCCCGGGCGCGCGCGTACGCGTTCGCCAACGGCGACAAGTTGTCGATGTCCTCGACGAAGTAGATTTTCTTCTCCACGTCCAGCAAGGGCAAGCCGACGGCCGCGCCCGCGGGAGACACGTGTTTAAAGGAGGCTGCGGCCGGCAAGTTCAACGACGCCGACAACTCCTTGACCAAGGGCCACGAGTTCAAGGCGTCCAACAAGTTGATGTAGCCCGGCGAGCCGCCCAAGACCTTGAAGGGCAACTCGCCCTGCGACACGTACGCCTGGGCCGGTTTCTGGTGCGGGTTGGCGCCGTAGCGCAAGGGCATCTGGGAGATGTTCTCCGCGTACTGCTTGCGGAAAAAGTCGGAGATGGCCACGTCGTAGTCCGCGGTGTGCTCGAACGCCTTCAACGCCAAGCGGTTGCGGGTGTCCTGGGAGATCTCGCCCGCCTTCAACTCCTGCAAAAAGCCCGCGTAGTCTTGCGGGTCGGACAAGATCGTCACGCGCGCGTGGTTCTTGGCCGCGGCGCGCAATAACGTCACGCCGCCGATGTCCACCTCCTCGACGGCCTCCTCGATCGTCACCGCGGCCTTGGACACCGTCTCTTTGAACGGGTACAAGTTGCACACCACGAAGTCGACCTTGTCGATGCCCTGCGCGGACAAATCGGCCTCGTCGGCCTGGATGTTGCGGGCCAAGATCCCGCCGTGCACTGCCGGGTGCAACGTTTTCACGCGCCCGCCCAACATCTCCGGCGCGTGTGTGATCAGCGAAACGTCTTCGACGGGAAACCCGGCTTCTCTCACCATTTTCGCGGTGCCGCCGGAGGCCAAGATGCGCACGTTGGCGGCGGCCAAGCCCTTGGCCAAGTCGAGCAAGCCCGTTTTGTTGTACACGGACAAAATCGCGGTTTTTGTGGCGGCCATGGTGGCGGGGGTGGGTGTAGATTCAGGTGGGGTTCAGCTGGCGCGTAGCTGGCGGTAAAATGCGAAAAAACAGGCAAAAGGATCCGGGAAGAAGCGGCTTCTCAGCGGATGGGGGCTGAGGCGTGGGTTGGGCGAGTGTTTTCAGCGAGGAAACAGGGGGCTTCTCGCGTGCAAATGGAAACAATCACTGGTCGTTTCGCCGGTTGGAGAGGGATCTGGGGTCTTAAACGGCGCAGATTTTTCGGCGCCTGTTTCCACCCGCTCGGGGTTATTGGGATGCACGGGTGCGCGCCAGTTGCAATTAGCGGCCACTAATTGAGCCGCGAATTGGGGCCGCGAATTGCGCAGGAGTCAGGCCCTGGGCCCGCGCGTCGGTGACTCGGGCCGGCCAAACGAGAGCTCCGGTGTTTACTATTTGGCTGGGAAATGGGGAAGCTTGATAATTTTTTACGATGAGAGTCGAGGGTTTAAGTAGATTGGGAGATTTGAAGATTTATAGATTTTAAGATTTAAAAATCGGATATTGGGAGATTGAAATATTGGAGATTGGCTGGCTGTCAATAAGATCTGCGAAGGAAGGTTGGTTCAAACAGAAAGATACAGGAGCCTGGAGAGGCCACGCTGCTGCTATTTGATTACAGTGTTGCCCAAATGCTCGTATTTTGAACCGAAAACCCGAAATCGCGTCGGTTTTGCCTACGATGACCTCGTATTCGGATCCGACCTCGAAATCGAAAAAAGGTCTCGGTTTCAGTGCCGAAAACTTCCCCTTATACTTTTGTGTGTACGATTACATGCTTATGCGAGCTCAATATCTGAGCTCACTGAGTCGGTGCTGCACATGTATGCATGCAATTTTAATTGAGCCGAGGAAGCTTTACTTTGGTGGCATTTAGAACTCTGTTAACGAAAACATTTTTCGAGTTTGGGCCCGAAAACAAAGCCTTTTTTCGTTTTCGGATACGTCCACGAAAAACAACCACGTGCATTCTCGCTTTCGGTCTCGAAACGGGAATTTTTTTTCGAGTTCCGCAGAACGAGCGTTTGGGCAACATTGTTTGATAAGTACTCCCTATTTTTTCAAATCTCGGGTCGTGGGTTTGGCAACGGATCTTGGACAGTGACATTCCGCCAGGGCCTGGGTGTTCGTAGCACAAGACATGTCGTATTTTATATGTTGAAGAGTGACCTGCATGGAAGTGTCAGGATTGGTAAGTGAGGTGTCACCAGTGAACGTCCAATGGATCCCTCTTCATTCTAACAACTAGAAGTTACTCAATACAGCTCTAAAGTCATCAGTACGAGTGTCAATGACACTAGGAGTGGAAACAGTGGTAGTCATAGTATTAACACGTATGTGGGATAATTAGGGTTAGTCTAGTCACCTCTTGAAGTGATTTCAAGAGGGGATGGCTACGCTTTATATAGAGAGATGAACTGCCTCCTTGTGGGGCGGTGGCGTGACCTCTTGGTCACGCAAACTCCCATGATAGAATTCCATGGATACTTGTAGAATTCTCTGGGACACATGCTTAGGTATAGGAGTGCATGTATGCTTATACTATGCACTCCCTAAGTGTTGTGTTCCAACATTATAGCGTACTGCATGTACTGCTGAAACGGGCCTGGCCATGCTAGAGCCAAGAGACTGACTTGGCACGGCAGGATTTTATGTAGTGGTCCAGAGTCTGCATTTCAGTAGCCGCCAGGCATCAACAAAGTTTTACGGGAAAAGGCTCAGCTTCGGGGGTTCGGTGCTTTTTCTCATTGCAGTGCTACGTTTGACGCAGTGTTGCCTAAATGCGCGTATCCTGAGACGAAAATCGAAAACGCGTCACTTTCGCGAGCGATGCCATCTCATAGAACCGAGATTTGTGACCACAAAGCCTCGTGTTTGAGAACGAAATCGAGGAATTCTCTCTCGGTTCGGGTTTCGAACCTTTTCCGTTGTGTTTTTGTGTGAATGATAGATGCTAGTACGGGCTCGTTATCTAAGTTCGTGGGGTCAGTGCGGCACCTGCAAGTAGAAAATATATAGAGCCGTAAAAACTTATTTTGGGGGCATTGGAAAAACCTTTTCACAATAACTCTTCCAATTCGGGCCCAAGTTGGAGGACTCATTACGATTACACAAGAGTCCACGTGGCTCCCGGCTTCGGGCCCTAATCTGAGGACGTTTCCTCAAGTTTTGGCCCCAGCAAAAATATCTCTGTTCGCGGCACGAGCGTTTGGGCAACACAACTTTGACGATGCCTCAGTTGTTACTTTTCTGTAAGTGGCCCCTCAGACTGTAGTTTCCGAGTCAAAAACGTAGATTTTTCATGAATTGTTAGACTCATCACTCTGTAAAAATGGGACTTTGGTCAAAGGGTCGTGCCAATACACCTATTAACAACTACCATCGCCCCCTCTTCACCCCCTACATCGCTTTAAACCAGTGTCATTCATTAAGCCTACTACTTCAATACTACCAAATAAACCTAAGAACCGAGAACACCAAGCTAACCGCGGCAGCGCGCTTACTTTCTGTATCTCCACAAGGACAAGGTGTTGTGCTTCTTCCAAGTGTGGCGACGGCCGGCCTTGGTGTTGTTGTACAAGTGACCCTTGTTGATACCTCTGGATTTCTTACCAGCAGAAGTAAGACCTCTGGCCTCTCTGTGCTTGTGCACTGGGTTGACGATCCAGTTGTATCTGGGGTCTCTTCTGATGGCGTTGTGCGATGGGTCAACCAAAATGACCTCAAAGTACTTGTAGGTGGAGTCAGAGTTGACCCAGTAGGAGTTCAAGACTCTCAAGTTGGCGGCTCTTCTGCCGATTCTCTCCTCGGCAGTGACTCTCAAGGACTTTTGGTACTTCAATTGAGTAACACCCTGGTTGGTAGGCTTACCGTAAGTGGCACCCTTTGGCACAGGTCTCTTTCTGCCACCTCTTCTGACTCTGATTCTGAAGATGACGAAACCTTGCTTGGCCTTGTAACCCAATCTTCTGGCCTTGTCTGGTCTGGAAGGTCTGGAAGCTCTGTGGATCACGTTTCTCTGTCTGTACTCCCAGCATCTGACTCTCAACAAGAATCTGGAGACATCAGATTGCTTCTTTCTTTGCAACTCTTCCAAGTATTTGTAGGCACCCATTTCG
>JAKUBE010000068.1:0-37120 GCA_030674755.1 Metschnikowia henanensis | reverse complement strand
AAGCGGTAGTCGTATCGAACTCCTTTCGTCCTCAATCCGACTCACCCTCGCCTTAGCTAGGTAAGCCCTAGCTTACCTTACGGGCAATTCTCCGATCCTCATAATTCCCGTAACAGGATGTTCGGATTTTATTGCTGGAAAGTTATGTCCGCTTCTGCTAATCTTCTATAGTCACGTGCCAAAGCGCGAATATCTCCGCAATATGCCGGACGCTTCATTCCCGTTGGGCCCCCAATAACGATGGGAGTGATGAAGCAAGTTACTAAAACAAAATATCTTACCCTTTGGAGCCTCGTCGCAACCGCCAACGGCCTGTATCATTTCAAATTCTCCTAAGAATTGAAGCAAGGGTTATCCTCCTCTAGATTTCGGTTTTTTCTCTGTTTAAAATCACACACTGAATAGCTTGTAATCCTCAAATAAGCAACTTTCGCGAGCAATATGAATGGAGAGAAGTTAACAGCCAATTTACCACAGTGCCAAATCCGGCCAGAAACTTATTCCGGAATCAGCACACCTTCGACATCCTATTCGATGCCACGAGAAATTGTAGAAAACACTACGAGCACTGAAAGTCTCTTGGATAATCCCTTGCCCTTCGAATTCGATCCGGCCAAGGTGCCGCGGGATGAACTCGAGCTTTCCGCTATGGAGTTCAAAAACAGCGTACTGAATTATCTCGAATCTTTTCATCCTGGCGCATCACAACAAGTCCAGGTATGTGCGATCCCCACGTGCTTAAAAGGCAGAGCTTTAAAATTGACGCTACTGCGCGGGAATCCGCTAAAGTCGGTATCGGCATTTTTCAACTGTTTTGAGGAGGAGTATTGCTCGCCTCAAGGCTTCTTTGATATAGATGAACAATTCGAGAGGTTGGACCGATTGCGGTCACTTGATGACTACATAAGAGAATTTACACGACTTGTGCGGGTCAACAGGAGTTTGAAGGATCCAATTGACAGATTCTCCGATGCCATCATGTATGGGCGTTTCATCAAAGGTGTCAAAGATCCGCAGATGAGGAGCATGCTTCTTTTCTCAGGTGTAGAGTCCGACTTCACAGAAAAATTGGACAGGTCTATAGAACGTGCTCGTGTGTGGTCAAAAGAGGATATGTCTTGAAGGTTCGAAGCTCGTTAGAGCAAGCGCGCCAGTACAGATTTATAAAGGATTCCTGTTTTGCCGAGCTTTAGAAAAGCCCCTTTGAGTGAATACTAGATGATCAACACCACTTCAAAGAATAACAATAAAATGGGCAAGTTGGCGCCGTCCAATTAGTTTTGAAACCCTGAGTGAAACTCCAGGGTATTATAAAAAAGATTTGCACTGTTTTTAACACACAGTTCAACCAATCATCTCCATCGATGCATTAGCGTTCGCATCAGGGCCGAGAAAGATGCATTCTCCGAAATTTTCTGTTACTGGCAGAATACAGCTAGCCTCTGTTTAAAAGTTCACTTGATGCTGAAAAATGGGAGAACTGGCCACTAGAGTTTGTAATAGTGTGATAAAAAAGAAAGGAGAGTTGTTTTTCTGACCACAGGAAAGCCAGTTTCATAGCGTTGAATCATCGAGTTTGTAAACCGGGTTTCTTTTTGTTTTTGTCTCACGGGCAGAGACTCGGTTCAAGTACTCTCATTTGGTCTTAAAGGACAGAAGACTCTCAGGCTTGTGACCGTCAATACCTCAGTGTATTAGCTCACGTACTAAATATTCAGTTTCAAAATACAATTAAACATGAACTGGTGTACGAGGCTCACTTCATATAGAGGAGCTATGAAATAGTGACTATAGCTATTCTTTTGCTCCACTTGCCTACATACTAAGTTAACAATGAAAACTCACCTAAAAATGAAACAGTTAAAACCTGCTGGAGGTTTTTTGAATGTGGCGAGGTCAAAGGTCAAGAATGTACAGGGCGAAGTGAAAGCAATATACACGGGGCTGTTTCAGATACGTGTTATCTCTGACAGATCTGCAATTTAATAGACAGCGGAGGTTCTTAAACGGTCGATGAGGTGTTTGTCGGTCATAGAGACTTTGGATAGGTTATGATAGGATCAGGGGGAGCTGGACCGGCAGATGCCGAGAAAAGGTAATTAAGATTATTGGCAACTATTGTGATCTTCTAATGGAACTTTTGTAAACATCTCTCCCAGTCCGGTGGTAAAAATATAGGGATTTGACAGCATAGCAATTTACGTCACACAGATCGTCCTTATGTGAATAAGTATTTTTGCACCCGAGGCGGAAGCGACATAATGCTTCATTTTCCGTGGTACGTAAGAGAATAACAGGATGTTGATCGATGTTGATGTAACGACAGATGAAAGATTCAACAGAGCACAGAGACTAAACGGAGCACAGTATGGAGAAATTTCTTGGTGTTTGCCCTTTTTTTTTGGGTCTGGTTCAAGTGGTTAAAGAGTTCCAAAGCTTTAGCTAGTATAACTCTACAGAATCCTCTCATCGGCTCCCACGAAAGCTCCTAGTCCCTTAGTGAACACATATGAGAAGAGAAGCCATGACGAAGATTTCAAAGCACGAACAATGACAGCAATTTGTAGACAAAAGTTATTGATGTGGCTATCGAACTGACCTGAATGAATATAGCCAAAAGTCATTCTTCGCGAATGATTTGCAACCATTAACGTAGGTGTTGACAAAAGCGCCCAAGTGCAATGCCGCCCAAAATCGCCCGTACACCGGAACATAGTTCTATATGCACAACTATATATTTTTTTGTATGTAGTGGATGTGCATATAGACCTATATTTGGGTGTACGGGTTCTCGTGGGCGGCATTGCACTTGGGCGCTTTTGTCAACACCTACGTTACGCCAGGAGTGTCTTTCTCCACGAGCATCATGAGAGCAAAAGTAAAGTAAACAGAAAAATGAACAGACAGACAATCCGAACTTTTTACAATGAAGATCATTTGCCACTCGCCCCAGTCTTCTTCACAATTAAACAAAACGGTCGTACCAAGTTCCCAACAAGAGAATGAAAACGAATATGGGGAAGAAAAGGGCAAGCCCGGACACATCAGGTGACCTGTCATCCAAATTCAAGATTTCGACTGTTGCAGCTTCAGCCTTCTACTATAGCCGACAGCCAGGAAGGAGTGACTTTTTTGTACAAACGCCGCGAGCGATCATCAGAAAACGCCATTTGCACCGATCTCTACTATATATACATCAAGCTAAAAGCAGCCATTCCAATAGTGAAGGAAAACTTACGAATAAGAATAGTCGCAATGAAGGACTACCATAGACCCCCGCCCGTGGGCCGCCGTTGAACGTATTGTAATTTTTGATGACTGTGTGTGTCGGATATGCACACGTGCACAGGCTTGATAACCCATCTACAGACAAACGAAGTTTTGGCGAGCTTCGGTTTTACTGATGACTGCCTACTCCTCGAAGTATTATATATGTATCTCTCTGAATTTTTCAATTAGGGGTCCAAACTTCCTTGTTTGTCGGCGCCATAGATGCCTCACTGCGAAGGTCGTGCCCTGCCCGAATACTATCTGGAGAGCTCGGACCCCAATAACCAACATGGACGCCCGATAATGATGAGGTTGGTAAAACGAATCACTTGAAAAAGAGATCTCAATAAAAGCATATTTCAAGCTTCTTCGCGACAGAAAACATCCTCTTTATTGGTCGCATCTTCCACAAGAGTACAAAAAGAGTCCATCACTTTGGTGTATTTATTTGATCCTTCTACTGAATCATACACTTGCAATCTTCGAAAGAAGAAACTTTCAAGAGCACTATGAATGTAGAAAATTTTGCAGGCTCCGCTTTACCACAATGTCAAATTCGGCCAGACTACTACTCTGAAGTCAGCACACCTTCGACATCCTATTCGTTGCCACAAGAAACTCTAGAAAACACTGCGAGCACTGAGAATCTTAGGGAAAATCCTTTGCCCTTCGAATTCGATCCGGCCAAAGTGCCGCGGGATGAACTCGAATTATCTGCTATGGAGTTCAAAAACAGCGTAATGATTTATCTTGAATCTTTTCATCCTGGCGCATCACAACACGCCCAAAAAGTGGCAGTCAGTAAGTGCTTAAAAGGCAGAGCTTTTGATGCCTTAGTGCGAAGACGTCCGGAATCTTTTTCGGCATTTTTAGAGTGGTTTGACAAGGAGTACTGCTCGCGTCAAGGCTTCTTTGACATGGATAGACAGTTCGAGAGGTTGGACCGATTGCGGTCACTTGACGAGTATATCAATGAATTCGCACGACTTGTGCGGGTCAACAGGAGTTTGAAGAATCCAATTGACAGATTCTCCGATGGTCTCATGCATCGGCGTTTCATCAAAGGTATCAGAAACCCGGAATTAAGGAGCATGCTTTTTTTCGCAGCTGTAGAGTCCGACCTCACAAAAAGATTGGACAGGTCTATAGAACGTGCTCTGGAGTTGTCAGCAGAGATTATGTTCATGAAGTCCGGGGCTTTTTAGAGCAGGCGCGTCAGTACAAATTTCAAAAGATGCCCGTTTGCTGAATTTAGAAAAGCTCTGTCGAGTGAGTTTCAGGCGATTGGCATTACTTTGAAAAGTAACAAGAAATCGAGCAATCCGGCGCCGTCCATTCAATTTTGAATCCTTGAGGAATTTCCGGGGTCTTCACAGAAAAATGGCACTGATTTCAACACGCAGTATAACAATTATACTCATCTCTGCATCAGCATTCGCAACGTCGGGGTAGTTAAATCACTGTCGGAACTTTTGTGTTACCCACAGAATTCAATAGGCTGCTAGATCACGTAATTATAAATATGTTTTGATGTTAGAGAAGTGGGTCAGAATGGGTGTCAGAACAGTTCCGGGACGTCGGAGAATCTTTTTTCCCATTACGTACAACGACGTGCACGAGCCTTCATGGAGGCAATATTGTATAAAAAGCATGGCAAGCGAACAAACTTGCAGGATCCTTTTCTACTGCGCAACCAAAAAGGGAGATAATCACGGAGAAATACATGAGATCGATAAAACCATGCTCATAATCATAGTCCTAGCCATGACATTTGGTCCTACTTACGAACTGTTCCACGCCAGGACTGGGCAGAGGCAGTTTGTCTAGTAAATAGAGCATTCAAGTCTCATGATTTCTCGGTCAAAACGAAAATAACAATGTTTATCCGCTCACATGGAAGCCAGCTTTATAGCGTTAATTCATGGGGAATTTGAAAATCGAGGGTTTTACTTGGTTTCACGAGAAAAGTTATGTTACAGTACTATCATTTGGTCTTCATGTCTATGGGCATCAATGTCTCAGTCTATAGATTTGCTAACTGAATATTTAGTCTCTGAATATAGGAAGAGGTGAACCAGTGTACGATGTTCACTTAATAGAGAGAAGCTATAAAACAGTGTATTGTGCTAGTTTTTGGTGCCACTTGACAAATAAACGTCTCATGGTCTAAAAACAAATCAGTTTAAGGAGTTTGGGGATCTCTCATTGTGGTGAATCCAGGGATGAGGACCAAGCTTGTACAAGGGCGGAGTGAAACTCATATCTATGGGGCAGTTCCAGATTCGTGATATGTTTTACAGGTGGATTTTCGCGCATGCGGGCTGGATTTTTTTTTATTCGACAAAACTGAGTAGTAGGATGTCAATCAGAGATATTGTAAAAGCAGATGATGATATTAAATAAGAGCAACGGAGCGAGTAGACTCCGTGGTATTCGCCCTCCCGTTTCTGCTTTATGTGGTGAGAGAACTTAAAAGCTATAATTTAACAATACAAAAACCTCTCATCAGCTCCCAAGAACGTCGCTAGTCTCGTAGTAAACACGTGCGAGCAAGGAAACCATGACGGAAAAATGACAGTTTTTTGTAGGCAAAAACTTGGGTGTGGTCATTCATCTGACCTGAACCATGTAAGACAAGGTCTTTCTCCGCGAATGATTTGCAACCATTACGCCATAAGCTTGAAGGAAACAGAAGTAAAATAAACAGAAAAATAAACAGAAAGGGATTCCGAAATTTTCAGAACTAAATACAGTTAAGTTTATTTGTGGCTCGCTCCAATCGCCTATTACATCAATGGTAGGTCTTAGTGATTAATAAGGAAATGGATATGAATATGGGGAAGAAAAGCGCGAGCCGGGACACATCAGGTGACCTGTCATCCAGATCCAAGATTGCGACTGTTGCAGCTTTAGCCTTCTACTACAATAGCCGCCAGCCAGGAAGAACCTTTAGGAACCTACGCAGCAAAAAACCATCGGAAAATGCCATTTGCACCGATCTTTGCTATACTAACATCAAGCCCTACGCACCCATGCCAATAAATAAGGAAACCCAACAAATAGTGAACGTCCAAAAAAAAGGTATCCACAGACCCCCGCCCGGGGCCGCCGTTGAACGTGCGTTCGCTATCTTTCTTGGGCACGTGACCCGGCGCGCGCGCGTTTCCAGAGTACACGTCAACATCTAGCAGTGTACCAGACCCATACATAAGAAGATCTCATAGGACTGTGTCCCAAAGTTGCACACCGAGCCTGCGAATTTGCACCCGAATCGAAACTCAAATACCCGCCATGATCTCCGTGCGGCTCATATCGCTCGCGTGGCTTTTTGCGTGTCTCGTGGCCGCGGGCATCGACCCGTACGAAGTGCTAGGCGTGGCACGCGACGCCGATGAAAAAACCATCAAGTCGCAGTACAGACAGTTGTCCAAACACTACCACCCGGACAAAAACCCGGACCCGGAGGCCCACGAGCGGTTCATCGAGGTGGGCGAGGCGTACGGGATCCTCAACGATGCGCAGAAACGCGAAAACTACGACAAGTTCGGCGATCCAGAGGGCCAGCCGCAGCGCCAGGGCAATCCGCACGATATGTTCAACCAATTCTTCAACGGCGGCTTTGGCGGCCAGCAGGGACAGAGGCGGGGCGGCGACACCCAGGTGGCCATCCACCTCTCGCTCCAGGACTTCTATCTCGGCAGAGACATGGACTTTGGCGTCGAGATGCAGAACATTTGCAGCACCTGCGACGGCAGCGGCAGCGCGGACAACAAGCGGAAGAAATGCGGCAAGTGCGGCGGGTCGGGCGTGTTCACGCAGACGGTGCAGTTTGGGCCGATGATCCAGCGGATGCAGACGCCCTGTGACCAGTGCCAGGGCGCCGGATCGGTGATTGCCAGCAAGTGTAAGACGTGTGGCGGCGCGCGCACGAAAAAGACGGCGAGACAGTACAACGTGTTTGTGGCGCCCGGCACGCCGAAGGGGCACGTGCATGTCTTGGAGGGCGAGGGCGACCAGAACCCGGACTGGGCGCCCGGCAATTTGAACATCCGGTTCCTAGAAAACCCCACGGAGAACTGGGGGTTCCGCCGCGTGGGCGACCACCTCTATAGGACCGAGGTGCTCACTGCGCGCGAGGCAAGTGCGGGCGGCTGGCGCCGGGAGATCCGGATGTTTGATGACGAAATGGTGGCCCTCACGCGCGCGAAGGGCGTGCCTGTGATTGACGGCCAGGTCGATACCATAAAGGGGCACGGCATGCCGCATGTCGACGGCCATGACGAGCACGGCCATTTGTACGTGGAGTATACGGTGTTGCCGCAGGGGGCGGTGGAGAGGGAGACGGACGAGTTGTGAATTGGGTACTTCAGTAGTTAGAGGCGGTCTGGTGTGGCCATAATAGAACCGGCGGGTGCGGAAATAGGGAATCGCGTTGCTACTAGTAGACCTGAGATCCATTGTCGTATAGGACGGGATGAGTAGTTATGGCCATTCTTCGTTCTCTCGGCCTGCTTCTTTCGGTCGGAACCGACAAGAGGCATGTCTCTGTTGGCCAGGTTTCATCCTGCCTTCGACAGGCTGCGGAATTCCTTTCGCATTCTTCATCAGTACTCATTCCGTCTCTTGAAAGATTCCCTTCGGTATTCTGCTTTAGTTATCATTCCATCTCAGAATAGAATTCCTTTGGCCTTCTCCATCAGTCTCATTCCGTCTTTGATTTCCTTTGGTATTATCCATCAGCTTCATTCCGTCTCTTGGCCTCAATTATCTGCGTCTTTTGCCGACTCCCCCTCTGCTCCATACTCTGCCCTTTACTTCAGTTGCGTTTTCCCCGAATCTCAAATGCTCATTCTTCCTTTTTGCTTTCCGGCACAGCTGCGCTCAACGCATTCCATTTCTTCACCACCTTCAGCATCACCATATAGAGGCCAAGCAACAACGCCGCAAAAGTCACGAAATTCACCACGTGCACATTTCCCGACGCGTTGGGAACACTCACCTGCGTGGTGCCTCGGTCCAGAAAATGGTAGAAGACCGTTTCCTCGGTGAAGAACTTCTCGAACGAGCCGCCGATGCGTTTTTTCGTGTCAAAAGGCGAGTTTTGGAGCAGAGACGCGTCGTTGGTCACGTCGCACGCGTAAAACACCACCGGTTTATCCAAGGGAACAAGCGTGTGTGTCTTTGTAGTGTTTGGGTGCTGGTACCGGGAATGAAGCGTGAGTTCGATGGGACTTATATCGTTTTCCGCCACTTGCATCAAGATTTCGTTGCCCCAGAGATCCACGGAATACTCCGGGAGCTCCAAGTTCTGCACGCCATAATTTGCCACCACCTCAAGCAGCGACGGAAGCTGGTACGAGTCCAAGAAAATCGACTTTTCAAGCGTGAGGTAGGTGAATAATTTACAGTTCAGCACATCTTCGTCCTGGGGCGATTGCGGGAGGTTTCCCATCACCACCACCGGATGCAAGCCGTTCTCCTTTAGTTCAAAAGTGCTTTTGTGCTCCAAGTGCCTGTGTCGTGGCTTGGTGTGGAAAAGAGTCTTGTGCACGTGCTTCACATTATCTTTATCAGAATCAGGGTCCTCGTCCATCACCACGCGGGCACCGGACAAAATCAAGTCGTCACGTGACGACTGGGGCATGATCTGGAACACGCCCACTTCCGTGTAATCGGCTGGTTTCCCGGCGGCTACGGACTTTGCTTGCAGGTCTGCGCTGTCTGTGGAAACCACCATACTAGAGCCTGAATAGAAGTAGTCAAACGCGTCCCAGCCGGGCAAAAGCGGCCCGATTTCGGCCACCTCGGGTTCCACATCCACGCTAGTATGAAAATAGAACGAATTGAGCGAAAGCACCCATTTTTGCGGCGGCACGACGATCCCCAAAACCCGCTCGAGAACCGTATTTAGCTGCGCATAGAACTGCGCCTCCTCGCCGTTTGGCACGGCATAAATATGCACGCCCGCCTGGTAGTTGTATCCAAAAACGTCCTTGTTTTCAATCGCTTTTGTGCGGTTAAATCCAAATTCTGGCGGCCGAGATATATGGATCCGTAGCGCTTCGATGTTGGCTAATGGCAGTGCCTCTAGAGTATACTTATCCTCACGTGACACGGCGAGTTTCGGGTCGAGCTCGACATATGTGGCGTTGGCTTTCCGGATTGGGTTTTTGTGGCCGGCCTCGTGCACGTACGAAACACGGTGTCTCATTTCGAATAACAAAAAGAGTGGTTTGATAAGATTCCGGGGCCAATAGATCAGGCCTTTAGTAGTGGCTGAGGGCGTATATGCAAGACCTTATGTTGGGTGCTAAAGTTAGCAAGCGTCGATAAGAGGAAGCTGGAGCTGGGCCAGGCCTACTTTTGGTTGGACTTGCTTTCGTTTTATGGAGCGTTTAGATGGGAATTTTCTGTGATTTAGGAAATAGAAAGTATTGCAAAAAAGGGGATGAAGTTGGGGGAAGTGAGGCTCCCAGGCTGTGTTTAGTGCTGCTCGTTGCCCCATACTTTCTTATATACTCATGAAAAAGCAGGCCAGCTTTTACTTCGAGCCAGAAAGCTGGTTTTTCATTGATAAAGGGCTTCTTTTTTTGAGAGGCTTAAGTCTACAGGATATTAAAACGGCTTCTTGTTTTTTCTGGCGGTTTCTATTTTCCCCCGCAATTCACCTTTGCTCATGTTTTTTAATCTCTTCAAGAAAAAAACGAAAATTCTAACTTTTTGCAGTAAAAATTTTCAATTGATTACTAGCCAGTATCAGTTTATATTGATGCATTATAATTTTTTAAAGGAGTGCAACATAGTGCTCAGGCCTTTCATCAAGTAACGAAGCTATTGCCTTTACTACTGAAACTTGGCAATCAACGGAAAAGAGCAGCAATCACTTCCAGGGCAGCTTCATAGATCCAAAAAAGCATAATTTTGCTACAAATCAGGAAATTTAGAAAGGCGTAAATTCCGGCCAGCGCTAGCTTAGCTCTTCATTGTGTTTTATTTTCTTGCCCCATTGTCATTGATAATCAATTAACTTAATCGGGCCAGCAAAAAGAAACAAGTTCCCAAAAGGGCCACCCATATGCTACTTTGGGAGAATACCATGCATTTCTATGCGGCTAACACTCACTAGGTCTATTGTTGTAATGAGCCCCGTGACCCGTCCTTATTGAGGCTATGCAAGATTGAGCTTCATCTAGAAAGAAAACAAAAGAAAACAAACAAACAAGACGCGGAACACAAAGCTTTGATCCTGTTGCTGCTACCTGAAGTAAACAGATTAATTTTGCAGGGCCAAAGAGCAGTTAAAAACTTGATACATCCGTAGATGTATTTGCTTATTCCCACCATAGTGCTGTTGCAACATGCATAGAGTAAAATGACAAACACAGGTAAACCTTTAACTCTTGGCAATATCCCTTTTCTCTGAAAGGCATGCTTTGCCGCTTGTGCGTTTCTCGATTCGTACGTTTCTAGCTTGTCTTGTTCCGGTTGCATAGCTCAAGAATTACAAAAAAGGCTGGTGAGCACTCTTTCGGAAATTGAGTCTTTTCAATTCCGATATATATATATATATATATTGATGAGAGACTCCTTCACAATGTTCTGATAGAAAAGATTCAAATAAACAATTACAATGAGACTCGCCTCAACTCTATGGTTATTCGCTTTCCTGTTGACAGCCTTTACCTCTTCAGTACATAGAAGGTACTATAGTGAGTCCCCACTGCCATATTTCTCCGAAGAGAACGATAAAACTTTTTTCCAAGGGGCGTTGAGGGACAGTTCAAGAGTTGCTTACAGGGAAAAAAGAGATTTCGGAAGCGCTGAAATCAAAAGACAGATAAATGGACCTAATGAGCCTACCCCAAAACCTAAAAAGACCAAGAATATAGTTTTGGGCCGCCGGAGCACTCCAAATTTAAGATGTATAGAATACGCTGAGGAAGAAGGAGAGACTCTTAATCCCGCAGGTGAAAGCGAGGAGGACGCAATAGAAGACTTTGTGGCGTATTTGAAATCATTTGTCAACAAAGAGCAATTTGACGTTGAGACGTTTGCGGGCGAGTTTCAGAATACGGGCCGGCGTTTGAGCCAGCTCAGTCGTGATATAGAGAAAGGAGGCGACAACGAAAACAAAAAACAGCGGTTTAGATTCGCACGCCAATTGTTTGAGGCGATGGACAGAGCCATGATAATATACGCAAAAATCGCCACGAGCGAGCATGAGGAATCATACCCTTTGGCATATGAAATGAGAGAGTTGACGGTGAGGGCGCTTTCTCTTCAAAACTCGATGGGCGAGCCAGATAAGCAAATGAAGGACTTTGAGCGTCGCGTGCTAGTAGTTTATGACAATGTGGCGTTTGCTCGTGCCCAGTTCGAGAGCCATATTTCTGAAGCAGAAAAGTTGACGCATTCGATGTTGGACGAGGCTTTCGGCCCGGTGAATTACGAGTAGGTGTTTTTGTACTTAAAGACAGCCTTTGATTTTCTGAAAAGTGGGTAACTCTGCTGAAAATGATGATATGGTAATAATTGATGAAAAGTAACACCCAGAATAACGCCTTTTAATGTTAAATGAGAAACTACGTTTGCAGCCGCTTCGAACACCAGTTCTGGATTGGACAGGCGTATAAGCCCCTACATATTTTTTTAACTTTTCGAGACAAAATTGCACAGTGACTGGAAGTTAGGTTATTATTATCAACTTCGAAGACACAATTATGATATAAACTAGCTAAATCTTATTTTCGAGGCAACGACCGTTACTTGATGTGGGATGTGCGTTCATTTTAAAAGTTTTACCTCAACTTGGGCCATTTCAAAAAGACAGAAAAGACAAAGAAAGAGTGAAACGACCTCTTTTTTTTTATAAACCTCACCGTAGATCATATTCATGAATACCAACATGGCCGTTATGTTGGGAGCGTCACGTGACCCGTTCCTTGCGGCAAGCCCATTTTCACATGCTCTTTCTAAACAATACTGCTCACATCACGCGTATATAGATCGCGGGTCGGTGTATGCCTACTCTTTCTTTCTGGATCCAACTTATTTCCATACCTTAAATATACATAAAACGTAAGTGTTTCACTTTAAAATCAAAAAGTCTGGTTCTAGAAATGTCAAGAAACAAATTGAAAACAATAAACTATGGATTTTTCATCTATTCCGCCGCAATTGCCTTTTATTGCAGCCAGGGGGTCGGCGGCTAGCGTCTACACGCTAAATTTCATTTTGAAGCACGTGGACGCTCTTTCTTCAGCCAGAAATCATGCCAATTGAAAACGAATCAAGAGATGCATTCCATCATAAAAGCATAAAGCGCTTCTGTTTTTGGAATTGTTTTCGAACTCGTCATTGCCTCTTTACAAGCCAAGAGTATTTTCAAGCCAAAACTATTCTCACTGCCCTCTAGTACTAACATATCAGATGAAACAGGAGCAACTTCTTCACTTGTTGTACAACCACCAAGACTATGTGGCGAACACGCCGGAGCTCAGATTTGCACTCGCCACGATTCTCTTCAATCCAGTTTTCTGGAATATTGTCGCCAGGCTTCAGCACAAAACCCACTTCTTGTCAAAGGCCGTGGGCGGTGCCTACAGAGGCTGCTACCTCTTGGCGTTCACCATTTTCTCCTTGGGGATCTATCGTGATCACGTGTATCATTCTGCATTGTTGCAGCAGCCCACATATGCTCCATTGGTGGAGTCTTCCATCGTGAAGGCGGTGGCAGTGGTGACGTTTGCGTTTGGAAACGTGCTTGTGCTCTCGTCGATGTGGGCGTTGGGTGTTACCGGCACGTACTTGGGCGACTACTTCGGGATCTTGATGAAGGAGCGTGTCACTTCCTTCCCCTTCAACATCAATGACAATCCTATGTACAATGGGCTGACGCTCTGTTTCTTGGGTACCGCGTTGTGGTACGGAAAGCCAACTGGAATCTTGGTCTCAGGCTTCGTCTATGTGATGTACCGTATTGCCTTGCTTTTCGAGGAGCCATACACGGCCAAGATTTACGCCCACAGAGACTTGAAGGCGTAGACATAGCCTAGATTGAGGTCGCTTTTTGAGGTAAGCTGGGCGCCGGGTCTAGAAGTTCCCTCAAACGTGTATAGATTATAGTTTATGACCCAGCTAAGTCGATATCCATGACCAAGGACGAATATGTTAGTATTCCAAGTCACCTATTCTTTAAATGTCTACTAACCAAGGATAAACTTAGTCCGATTCGTGATGTGCCTCAGGACATTTGACCAGTGAACTACCGAAGCCAAAACTAAACTTGTTCGAATTAAAATTATGATATACCCTTCTAAAACCTTCACAAGGACGCCCCATGGCGCCCTGTGCTCACTATGAAATAAAAAGAAGCCAAAGACCAACGAGTCGAGGCGAAACTAAAAACTTAGGCGAAGTCGAATGTGCCTGTCTGACCCCGGTCTTCAACGTACTGCAAGGAAAGAGACTGGAATTTCTCGCTCTGCGAATAGAAGTAGAGCCCGCTCATTGTTCCTGGTGGAATCACAGGACCGAACCTGTTTTCGTCGTCAGGTGCAGCCCCAGGGCCAATGTTGAGAACCACATAGTAGAAACCCTCGAAAGATGCACCGGTCAACAGTTTAACTCGCGAGTCGGGAAGCAAAAACTCTTCTTTCCACCGCATGTATATGTACAGCGGATCTTGCTCGCCTGCTTGAATCAGCTTAAGTTTCTCCCGCAACCGGGCCTCAGAGCAATGGCTCGGACACCCCGTGAGTTTCTTCCAGTGCTCGAGGTCGTTTTTTGGAAACAGCAGCCAGTTCGTTTCCTCGGTGACGAAAGAGTACCGCGTGGGGTTCACTGGCGTATTTCCCCAACGTGTCCGGTGGAGCGGATTGTTGATTATTTCACCCTTAAAACACGTGGTGATCAAGGGGTGTTCTTCCGTGAGCCCGCTTATCTGAAAAAACCCAGTGACAATGGAGCTCACCAAGTCAACTGTCTTGATCTCGACTTTTATGTCGTACCTCAGGTTCCCGCTCTGCTGTCCTCCCACAAACTTGGCGTTTGGCCGTAGATAGGTGCTGGTCAATTTCGGAATCTGTTCCGTGCCGAGATCGGCCCGGGGCCCGGCAAAATCTGCTCCGTATGCATCGGTGTGGGTATAATTGTACCTGCGGTGGTTCTTTGCCGGACTTTGAGTCTCCAGCGGGGCATATTTTCCTTTTTTTTCTAGTGGTTGCAGATCAAGGGACTCATGTTTTTTAGACTGCAAGGAAGGAGAGATTTGGAACCCTGGAACATGTAGTTTGATGAACAGTTTGGCCGGTTTCTGCAGCCTTGGACCGGCGGGGGATTTAACCTCTTGTCTTGAGTGAGTGACAGGCATATGTGGATAGTATTGAGAGGTGCAATCAAGAAAAGAAGAACACTATGGCAAAAAGCACAAGGCGGGTATTTTCAATTTTAGTGGAAAACGTGTGTATTTCCTTGGTCAGTATGGGAAAGGTATTTGAGATCAAGACCCACTTGGATAAATCCCTTTTGATCGAAAGTGCGCTGACTGTGAATTATTGAAAGCGTTCGAAATCGTTGAATGAAATGAAACTCAATCACCCGGATGAAAAAATTATGCAAAGAAAAGCAGCGTGTTGTTGCAAGCTTGCTGGCGTTGAGTGAGAAAATCCACGTAACAGATATTTCAGATTCTCAAAGTAGTGGCAGACCGCAAAACGCCTGGCTCGGAATAGGCGCTAAGAATTGGGGTCTTGGTGGGAAAAACACACCAGCTAAACAGTACTGGAAAAGTCAACTACCCCTGAAAGAAAACGGAATCGGGTATGAAACAACACTGAAACAACGCTGAAACACTCGAAGGCTGTAAAAAGCAAAGTGGTGGTAAAAAGACCCTGGCCCAAGCTTCGCCGCATGGATATTGTTCTTGTTTTACAGAGTCGCGATAAGAATGTAGACGTCATCGGACTCCGTGCGCGGAGCAAGAATTCTGCGGAGATATCGGGGGTTATGAGCTTTGCGGATAGAGGACAAATCCGGGATTTTGGGCCCTGGTCTGGGCGCGACCCCGGACCCGGCGCGTAATATAAGTCATGGGATGTGAAGATTTGTAAGTATTCCTGGAAATAGAATAACTGTGAACTTCAGCAAATGGAACTAGGACCCAGGTTTGATAAAGCGATGTATTGTGCAAAAAGGATCATATCACTTAAGACGGGAGGCATGAGAAATGGCAAAGTAGAAAGAAAAAAGAGGACGCCATTTTCTAAATTAACATGCGCGTAAATGTCTGCGACGGCATACTCTACATTTGGAATGGCTCGCCAAATCTGTTTCACCTAGTGACTAATCAGTGTTTTTGTTATTTCTAGGTCATGAAGTGAAAAGCAGATTCTAAAAGTTAGTACAGATTCTGTCAGATAAAAACAGCTTTGAGCAGAAGCTCGATGAAGGGACCTGGAGTTCGCTGACTGTTCTAGAGCTATCACGTGATACGTAGCGCCAATGTACTGAATTCATAGCCGCACGGACTCAGATATTGTTTTTGTCATTTATGCGACAACGCGTCCTCATATTGTTACGAGAAGTACTTCTCAAGAATCCTCCTTTTTTTGAATTCCATTATTCAAATTTATGGGAACGAACAAGAGCTAGGATTTCAATGAATGAAAAATTCAGCTTTTGCCAGTGTCTGAAAGATTTTTCAAGGTAACTGACTGTTTGTGATATCTTCAGACCTCGAACAGAAAGTTTTACTCAATGGAGCATCTGCAAAGAAACAATTAACTTAAAACTTAGGGTCCAAGCTCGAATAAACATACGGGTTTCACAATGGCTTTGAAAAAAAAGTGTTGATTGGCTCTATTACGCCTATCCATCGAGGGCGGGCAGAGGTTAGTTTTGAATAAAGAAGGTGTGCTTCTAACCTAATTCCGTGAAATTAAATCCAGAAATTCGGGAAATGGCACCTAGGCGATTACACTTCACTTTCATAGAAGAAAAAGTAAGTCCAAAGAGCAAGACTTGAACAAGTGGACAGCTATCGTTGAGGGTTGTGTATCTCTACCGCTGTAAATAAAAATCAGCTCGAATCCGTGCCACTGGAGAGGGGAGTTTTCTCCAAAATATCAAGTTATGCGTTTCAATTCCTAGTAGAGCACATCTCAATTTTATTCTCGAGATAGTATCAAGGTCATGAGCTACTAAAGTAATACATGAACTAAGTGCTTGACAATTGGCTGAATGAAATCCGAGTGAGAAAGCTTTGATTGGAAGCGCAATAAAGAACACTTTTCAAACGCTGCGGCTTGGCGAGCTTCAGTAAACACGGCCATCCCAAAGTTCATAGGTATGACGTGACGCTCCAACATCGGCGCTTTCGGCAATCTTCTCAAGACTTTGTCGAATGTGATAAAGATCCCAGTTCCACTCCACAGATATCTCGCACCGCTTAATAAGGTTACGTGCTTGAGCCTCGAAACGTTTGTGCTCAGCAATTTCACCCTCATCCGTCGAGATATGATCATGCGCATCAAAATAGGCCTTCAAGTCTCTTTTCAAATCTTCCACAATACACCGGAGCAAGTCTTCGTCGAAAAACAGACAGATGGACTCGTCAAGACTCTGCTCCGCACACTTTGGCCGCGTCCTTTCTCCACCTGAATGACCTGTTCTTGGATTCTGCGGTACCGGTCATCTAGCTTATTCTCGAAGCTTTTGAAAAGGGGGACCCACTCGAACTTGGCGTTGACGTGAGCCCAAAGATCGGCCTTCCTATCCAAAACAGCTTGGAATACATCCTGAATTTCGTCAATAGTCAAGCTACCTTGTTTTTGGGCGACTTGATCCAAAGTGTGCTGCTCTGATTTGACCTCGGGCCTTTTTAATTCCCAAGATTGCGGAGTACTGGTGGCTGGCCAGCGTCTTGACGCACACTTGTCAACAACTGGCGGCTTCTCTTTTTCACCGTAAAGAAGAGCTTTCATTCGCCCGTTGTTTTTTCTTTCATGCTCTGGAGTCGGGCGAGTAATTCTCTCTCTTAAAAAACGGCAATACTCTCGCTTATAAACCCTGGGCAACCACAGGCCGAATTTCGGGTTGATTTGTAACATCGACGGCAACCGTCAAAGGGACTGCGAGGAAAACAGCAAACTCAGAATACTTCATTGGAACGCAATTATGATCTGTTCTTTCTTCGATGTTCGAGCTTATAGGGTGTATGTCCCGCAGCTCTATACTTTTTGAAGAATATTGCTACCTCACAAATACACGAGAGACAATAGACAGCATGATGAAGGAATACACAACGGCAAATGTAATACAATGCTTGCATGACTGCTGGCTGTCGTCTAGTTGTGATGCAGACTTCTGATAGGCTACCGCTCCTTGTGACCAAGATAACTTCTCCAGTTGCAAGTTTTCCAAAAAAAAAGAATGTATTCGGAGTTGAAAAACGAAGGCTTAGAAAATAAGGTTGGCCAAGAATTTGTCTGACTGTTATAGACAAGAAAAAACCTAAGGTGATTCGCTGGTGTTGAAGAATTTGCACGTTTTCTTTTCGCCTCGAGCGCATGATATCACGTTGTTTTGTGCCCACTCGAAAGAAGAGTCAACGGGTTTACTAGAACGGAGCCTTGTTTCTGAAGGAAAGTGGTCGGCATTCTACCGTCTTTGATTGAGTCTTAACACCACATCAGCTCTTGCACTGCCCTATTTAAGTCAAACATGAGAAAACCGACGCATTAATTTGAGTTGCTGCATGGGGATACCCCAGAAAATACTCGTCTTGGTTTTCTCGATCTCTGAACAAATGAAAAAAAATTGCCTTTGCTCTAGATTAGCCAGAACAGCCTTTTTTTATCTGATCGGCTGCGTCAAGTTCGGAGATATCCAAAAAAAAGGTTGTCATTGTTTGGATCTAGACCAAAGGAGCTGCGCTCATTTCGTATTTCTCCAACACGCCCAGGGTTGGGGGTCTTTTCATGAAATTTTCCGAAAAATAATATCTCTTGCAGAAAGATTAGATATCTCATGGCTAAAGAGAAACTTCCAGAATTTGGTGACGCTGCAAACTTGGATTAAGGTTCTGCCACTGTAGCGAGATAAGCTTTTCTGATGGGCGGATTCTCATCTTTGCAACCGAAAAGTACTCTTGAGGCATGTCGAGGGCATTTTCCCATTCCGATTGTAAAATATAATTCAACTAACTGTGACTGTCATACTTCAGGCCCCTTGCCTTAAGAAAATATCGGGCACAACTGGCATTGTAGTATCAATCATCACGCATCTTGATTCTCAAAGCTTCCCTGTAATGGTCTCAAAAAGATAGAGGACATCGCTTGATTTGCCAAGTACGCACACTTACCATTGTCAATACTCTGAGCTGCCGAGCCCCTCGGAACACTTCAAGGTACGCCTAGAGATATCATATACCAAAAAGAGTTTACCCAGAATCGATCTTTCAGGCCTCTATTAGAGACGAACACAACGCTTCATTCTACCAGATTATGAGGCGCTTTTTAGTTAACTACTCTTTCAAAACATTTTGGAAAAACCCATTTGTAATGACAAGCCTACTGATCGATTGTAGTTACCACGATCATCTGAAATAGGCTCCGTTCGCAAAGTATATAGATAACCATATAATAATGCCTTAGTCCTGTTCACTTCCTCACATTTTCGAATGCAAAAGATCACAAGTCCTACGACTGGATCAGTCAAGGCGTTTTACGAAAGCACTTGAACATGAGCCCGACCAGACCAGTGAATTTCTTTTTATTGATCTCTCGGAAAACTCTGATCTTAGACTCAAGATCCATTGAAAGAGGTAGTTATAAGCCGGTTCTGGAAGCCTGCCTCGAGATTCCGCAGTTAATTTATGTGCTCAACTAAATTAGGGACCAGTTCAATTTTTTCTTTTTGTATACATAAGGTGAGCCAAAATAATCACATTCTTCATTAGTGGGCAAATGATACGTGTAGTAGCGGTGACAAATTAAAGGGTTTTCCCCAAACCCCGGATAACATTGCGTAGATTTAAAAGATATCCACTCTACCACAGCTGATTATGCACGTGTCCTGGGTCGCGAGTAGGCTTATCTCAGACTCAGACAGGCTTATCTCAGACTCAGACAGGCTTATCTCAAAGAATGTACATTCGAGTCTTTTAGTGATACATTCCGCCTAGCGTTAATCGCGGTAAATGCAACATCACGATTTTCGTTTCTACCCTTCAATCTAGCCTTGGGGCCAGGTCAAGGTAATCACTTTCACTGAGTTGATTGCTTTAGAGAGGGCGGGCTGATAAATGTTAGAGGGCGGCAGTAAATGAGGAGAAGTTTTAGTGAGGTTCTCACTTCGCCGTTCACTTAGGCAAAAGTATGTGGCAGCAGAATCAACGGAAACAATTTTCTGGACTCACTTCACAATTTCAAAAAGCAAGTGGCTATGATGAATTTTACTTAAGATACCCTAAAAGGAGAATAGTAAAAGAGAGCGTATCCAAACCGATCAACAACGAGCCATGCCAAGCCTCAATATCCTACGTGACTGTATATCATACTCTGGCTTTGCCTGTATTGGACCAACTTTGTATCCGCCCACAGATGGAAATGTGGTTTTGGCGCTAGGTGCTCATGATAGCCTGACCCAGGCCTTCTTGGATAACTATAGACAGGGGCTTGGGAGCGTGTGAGATTATTTGCAAGAGCTTCAGCCATAACTTTATATGTCAAGAGTTACATTGCAGAACAGATCTTTGATACAGCCTTCCATTGGTCTAGTAACCGTACAATCTAACAAAGCCTGACTGAAACAATGACCCTTTTTCTCAGCGTCTGGTAGACTCTTTTGGCGAGCGGAAGTGGTATGGTGATCTTCAAAGAGATGGGAGCCAATATTGGCACTCATCAAGCGAGTATCAACGACACGGAAGGAGCATCGCACGAAGAGGGATATCAACACTCTTTGCCCATGGAACAGAGTAACCAGAATAGCACTGCAAGGTGCATTGGTGTTCCTGAAGAAGGATACAAGAAAGAAGAGTTTTGGCCCGGAGCTTTTCCATTCTTTGAACGAAAGCCCCATGGTGAAGTTCATAGAGGAGGACTCGATGGTAACTATGTGTGGTATGGTGACCCAAAATGAAACGTCCTCGGGATTGGCCTGTGTTTCGGAACGTCGGTGGTTGCAAGGCGGGTGCAATTGGAAATGTGACTATACACACAACGACGAGGGCGGAGAAGGAGTCACGGTGTATGTTGTGGATTCCGGAGTCGATACGACCCACGACGATTTCGAGGGCAGGGCCGTCTGGGGATACAGTGGAGAGTATGAGCAAAAAGACCCGATTGTGCACGGCACGCATGTGGCGGGGATCGTTGGGAGCAAGAAATACGGCGTGGCCAAGAAAGTCAGCTTGGTGGCGGTCAGAGTGTTGCATGACGACGGCCGGGGCTATACTTCCGATGTGATCAAGGGCATCCAGTTTAGCGTGGAGGACTACAAAGCCAGAATGCATCTGCGCGAGGGCGAAAAAGGCGGCGTCATCAACTTGTCCTTGGCCAACGGTTTGTCAACCGCGTTGGGCTTGGCTTCTAATGCCGCGGTGCCCGCTGGTTTGCATGTGGTTGTTGCTGCTGGAAATGACGAAGACGACGCGTGCTTGAGTTCCCCTGCGAGGGCCAGTGAGCCGATCACTGTGGCGGCCACGGACGACCAAGACCAGTTGGCCTCGATTTCGAATTACGGCAAGTGCGTGGATGTCTTTGCTCCCGGCGATGACATCAAGTCGACCGGAAACAACCACGATTATCGAACCGCGTCGGGGACTTCCGCGGCCGCGCCTCATGTCAGTGGGTTGTTGGCGTATTTTCTCTCGTTGCAGCCCGGGCTGCGGTCAGAGTTTTCGGGAAAAGTCGTCTACAGCCCGCAGGACTTGAAGAAGTTGTTTCTCAAGTTTGCAACCCGCGATGTCATTGGCGGGCTAGGCGAAAACAGCCCCAACCTTCTCGCTTATAACGGGGCAGAGGGCGACATTTCCGACTTTTGGACCGAAGACATCCAGCAGACGCCTCCGATTCAAGCAGACGCCAGTTTTGGGGTTGAGACTTTGGCAGACCCTGGCTGCCCTGCTTTGTAAGTACGGTACTTTATGAAGAAGAGTGATATTGGTGGCTTCCTTTGCTCCCTTCTTCTATGTTCTTGTTTTAATGTTAGGTTGAGCTTGAGATAAGCCTTTGGAAAGGAAAACCACGTAACCCTTGAGTTTTTCTGCGGGAGGCCATAGCTAGCTATTTGTATGTTGAGTCTCTTGTCATTATTTCACGTGGTGGCTTTGCTCTTTTAGTTGCTCAGGAGTTAAACACGAAATCCTTTTTCACAAGACCAGGAAGGCAGAAACAGAAGTGGTTGCAGCTTCTCTCAATCGTGCCCAAGTATGGTCAAAATTGTAAACATTGTGACCATGAAAACAAAGACAGTAGCTAAAGCAAGCACAAGAGACTGTTCCGCACTTTATTCAAAGAGATGGTAAAGAGAAAGGGCTCTTCAAAGGTTGCAAACAAAAAGCCGCTCCTCAGAAAAAGTCACCAGTCTTCTGGCCCTGCTCTCATGTTCACGATCAACTAGATTTTGAATTGAACTGAGATAGCCGAGTGCAATATTTTTGCTGGCAGAGCTCGTGGTTCTATTATAGTACACTTCCCGTATAAAAGCTGCCGTGATTTATAAATCTGTTATGATGGGCCCATACAGCCACATGCTTAGAGACGGTTCGGGTCTACCATGTAGTGAATAGTTCTACATCTATTTACATGTATTATTTGGTTCAAACTTAAAGTTGATCCTTCCACTACATGTCGTGGTGACTAAGCGTTTGCAAAGAACAAGACATTATCATAGAACTACTAGTCTTTGTAAAGCTACCAGCCGCCAGAAACACAGCCGTGCGTGCTTTTGACAACCTTGATATATATTTCAAGACCTTTCGCGGCGAAGATGGGGCTGACGAGGATCTCGGGGATTATAAACAATTTCGACAGTTTGAAGGTCACGACATGCTTGTCACAGGGGCCGAATCAGTATTGCCCAAATGTGCAAATCGAAAAGATTACCCGAAATTACGTCACTTGCGATCGATGCCATCGAAATTGGGTACGGACCCGAAAATATCACAAACTTTTGAGTTCGAGACCGATATCGAAAAGTGCTCTCGGTTGTAGTCCCGAGAACTTTCTGCTATATTCTTTTGTGTATGATGCATGCTAGGATCCGAAAGAAGGCTTTCGAAATTAAATAGGATTACGAGAAACACAACGTGCGCTTTCGGACCTGAATCTGAGGATTTTTCTTCGAGTTTTGGCCCGAAGAAAAGTTGCCGTGGTACGAGATTTTGGGCAACACTGACCCAACGTCTCTTCTAATAAAAGATAGGTGTTCCGCCAATTTCCTTGTATTTTTTCTTAAGGTTTTACGCGTGAATTTAGACAAATGCCAAGATTTTTTCTATTGTGTCGTTCGACTCAATTGAGCTGGCTTTTATTAGACTTCCCAAGTTCGGCAACTTTATGCGTCTCGCGCTCGCAGAAAAAACGCGTTGCCTTCTCACCATTTGCAGCCAAGAAAAAGACTGCCGTTGGTTACGAGGCGAATAAAAGTAACAAGCAAAAGAATACAAGCAAAGAGACACAAGCAGAAATGACAAAACAGAGAGAAATTCGCATCTTTCTTAGTAAACGACAACAAGCGAACCCGCAAGAAACTTTCGAAGTTTGAAGTTCGTGATAAGGAGTACAAAGCTACCATTACCCAGAATAGAGTAGTCAACTCTCTTATTTTTCGATCACTTGCCCGAGCTTTCTATTCTCTCAGTGGTTTTGAAATAGCACGGCTCGATTCCGTAAAGTGCAACATAGCCGTATGCAACACAGAAGCTAGGCTGTTCGGCCGAGTACACAATGGCCATTGTTCAGACTCCCTCGGAAACTTAAACAGGTATCGCTTTTTCAGGGCATGGGAAGATTATCTAAGTATATCAATCATTTTCTTCTGAAGAAGAGAATTAGCACCCAGTGATAACCGAGTGTAATGCAGCTTTTGTCTATACTTGAGGTCAAGAAACGTGGACCTATAGTAGGTAATAAACTAACCAGCTGAAGAGTACTTTGTGCAATGCAAGCTTCATGTACTACCTTTGTCTCATTATTATACTTTACAAAACGGTGCTCAAAGTTGAGGCTAGGCCACTTATTCTGGGAATCCATTGTTCGAAAATAAGAATCGATACTTTCATGCTATTAGCAACGAGGTCTAGAAAGAGCGAGCAGGCCCAGCTTTCTGGGTTGAGGCTCCAGGAAGTGTTCGATTTATTCTTTCCGACCATAATTTGAGACCATGGTCGTCTTGTCTACGGATTTTTTTATGGGTATTCAACTCCAACAAAAAGAAAAGCTTTATTCAAAAAGAGATTACAGCTTACTTTGCTTGCTTCCGCACTTGTCACGTCGGTGGCTGCTTCAGCGCCTGTTCAGCAGGACCCTGAAACCGATTTTGAGATTATTGATGACGGATATGACCAGAATCAAAGAATTGGTGGTGGCTATTCAACTGAGGAAGACCGGGGCTACAATGACGGCGCAATCATTGAAGACGAATCTGAGATGCATTGGGGCGAAGATGACGGCGCAATCATTGAAGACGAATCTGAGATGCATTGGGCCAAAATCCACAAGCTGAGGTTGAGATGATTGGGGACACCAAAATTGGCAATGTATACACAACTTCGGACGAGCCTGTCAAGGTAAACAAGTACGGAGCAAATGGCAAGCTTCCTGTTTCAGTAAAGCCTGTAAACGGCGGTGGATACAGGCGTGAATCTGAGCCTGTTGCTGGTGACTTGAAGAAATACGAGCATGATTTGAAGATGCTTCTCAAGGATATCACTAAGTATGTGAGCGGCTCTGGCCTTGACATTGCGGGTTTCCAGTCCGATTATAAGGAATTGAAGGCGTATCTCTTTGAAACAAAGAATTCGGTGCAGGGAAACGTACACTATGGTAACTTGGAGGGTGCCCTTGAGTATGTGTTTACTGTATTGGATAGTTTCGAGTATTCTGCGGAAGTATTGCTGACTTATTGTAAGAGTGAGCGCTCTGAATACGAGAATGTCTGTGATGTAACTATTGCGTATGTTCAGGCAGTATCGATGTTTGACATCTATGGACACGTTGATGCAAATATCCCAGGCTATGCAAACAAGTTTAAAGACTTGAAGAGGCGCGTCTCCAGTGCTAAGAAAGATTTTGATGGCTTGACTGGAGTTCCCCAAGAGGTGGTGAATGTTTTTGAGGATCAGGTTAGCCAGACCGAATATTTGTTTGAATCTTTTGATTATCAACAAGAATAGTTGGCGGCGGCATGATTCTGACGGCTTTGTGTTTCGGAGCTGTTGATTTGACTGCCTGCGCTTTTGATCTATACTTTTCTATAGTGCTACTTTGTTTTTGTTTGCGTTTCATTTTGGTTTTGATCGAATACTTTCCCTCCAGTAGATGTCACTGGGTCTTTGGGAGGAGCTCACAGATTTATAGAAGCCGCTAAGTTCATAAGGGTCTGGTGGGTATTGAACCCAAAACGAAAATTCAAGCCAAAAGAAACAATGCTTGCCTATTGCCCAATCGCACCGAAGCATGTTGTACTTGATAAAACTTAAGTGACTCTGCATAAAGAACTTGTTTTCCAGATCGACCAAAAGAATCTTGTCTTTTTTACGACCCCAGCGAGTAAGACGGCGCCTCTTCACAAAATCACTTCATTGGATTTTCAAGTCGTGCTTTCGTTATCAGGAAAGCTCCCCTCGTCTCATCATGTAATGTTCGGTGCTTCTTCTTTTTTTGAAACTATAACCATCGCCTTGTAAGCGTAACTAGGGCAGTTCGCTCTGGAATTGCCTTCAGTGTTTCGCATGGTTTGCTGACCTTGCGAGTTCTGAGCTTTTGCACTAAACTCTCCACATTTTGAATATCGTCCGTGAAATTTGCACTCACAGTCTCACATAGCTTCTGAATTCCGGAAACATATATTCGTTGAGCATTACTTTTCCTTTTCCCAAGCTCAGAATAATTCCTCTTCTATCTAAATCTCAAGGTTCCAAACATGCAAACTCTTTCCTTGTGCATTCAAATAGCCGATGTCTTGATACGCTGCTCATACAAATACATAGTCAGAGCCTTCGACGCCACATTGTTTGGACTTGTCTATAAAATCGTTCGCTCCCTCGAAAGCTTGAAGATAAGCTGATCTCCGGGCCTAAGACGCTTACGTCTTTTTATATATCTTTTTCACCTCATTGATTATGGTGTATTGATCCTCCTTAGTCCGCTCGAACCGGTCATACGCAATCTTTGTCTCCGAAACAATGCCACTCATTGCATTGACGACACTTGAAAGTTTCTCCGGTACTTAGTGAATCACCGATTTCAAATTGTCACGCTTGGAAAACGTCAACAATAAGATTCTTGTCGATATGTAACCAATGGCCAGCAGAGTTAGTGGTAGCGGCAGCCACCATTGTGGAAAACAATGTGAGCTGGGATAAGTCCAGAACAAAGTAAACTACCGCAGAGATCCTGCCCATTTTATACAAAAATCAGGGGATTCTATACCAATCCTGATATCGATAAATAACATAGAAGCTTGAAGTTTGAAGAAAGCAGCTTGAGAAAAGCGTTTTCACGAGCGGCACTATTGATTTCAAGCGATATTACCAAGGCTGCAAAACAGAAAAGTAAGAACAATAGCGTGTTAGAAACTGGCGCGGGCTGTATGAAGCCCTGGCCGGTATAAAAAAGAGATGGAGACAAAAAGGAAACAAAGTGGAAGATTTTGAGTGTTGTTTGTCTATTGAACAAAGCATACGCTCGGCTTATGATCGGGGTTGGTCTATTTTAATCTGATAATGAGGATAAAAGTCGAAAAATTGTTGCATAGCTGAAAATCGAAAGTGATTGGCTGAGTTTTTATCTCTGAGCTTTCGTGAATATCAACAGGCGATAAGAACAACTCGAAGCAGATTCTGAGGTTGGAGTAAATCCTTAACGTACCTCATACCGTAGTGAACTTCATACCGCGACAGAAGAGCCCCTTGCTCTCTAATCAGGGATTGTATGGCCTGAGTGGGATTGTTTTACTTTTTTTGGAAGGATAGATTTGTTTTTCAAGTACTAAAAAGGAAGGTCACCCGAACTTTAATTCTTTTTTTTTTTTTCGTTGTGGTCTTTAAATGATTGGCTGCAAGTACAAAATAATGGGCGCACATAAAGATCAGGTTAATTCTCCGGAGCCAAACCTGATATATTTTTCATTGGCAGCGCAACACTTGACGAAAGGAATCTTTGTTTGACCACTCTCTTATTGGTCCTAGTTTCGAAGTTCAGCGTTGGCTTTCCGTGTCTGTCGCACAATCACGGTATGAAATTCATCACGGTATGAAGTACGTTATTTGGTCCGAAAGCTCAAGCCAAACTGACCACTTGTGAAAGGAGAGCCGCCAAAACAAGCACTGCAAGAAGAATTTTCAAAATGGTTGAGAAAATCATCTAGAGAAGTCATTTGTCAACAACAATGATAGAATTGCCTAAACAGGCGGCGTGCTGATATGAACTCGTCTGTGCCAAGCTTGTACGCCCTAAGAAATTTGAGGTGTCAAATTTAGTAAATTTTTGTTTAGAAAGAGGCATACCAGGCATATTTTAAGAAGACCAAAAGAGAAAATTTTCAACAATACGATTGCCTTGTCTCAAAAGTTTTGATACATACCTAATTTCCGTGTCCCACCAACCTACAGCATTTGGGACTGCATAAATGATGCGTTCGAGTCTAATACTTCCCCAGAATCGTATGGTCAGAACTTTATCTAGTTGTCCATCATCATAATCCACGCCACTTTCTCGAATTTGACCTTGACGAGATCATTTAAAGAGAACACCCCCACAGCATCATTAAATTTTCGATTCCCATATCCTCACGAATCTATCAGATAATGGAGACGCCACCCACGCCAGATCACGTGCAACCAGATAGAGATATCGAAATTCCCAACGAGCCGATCGACTTGGATTTGGACCTCAATCCCGATCTCGAGGAGGAAGATGAAAATAACGAAAACCCTTTCACCCGAAATACCCCGGGAGACACGCCCATCAGTCTGTCGTCGAATGCACTTACAGATTCAGCACATTCTTTAATCGGAGCTACAAATAATGCAAACACCAGCCAGAATCTAGATAATCTCTCGCCCCCTCGGAGCACCATTTTTCTGTGGACGTTGCCTTTTGAAGATGCGTTTCTGCTGCTCAAAAAACAGTTTGGCGAGCGCTCGAAGCACGAGGCTATATCTCTATCTCAACAAAGCAGGTTTATCAATTACACCGACACACAACTTCTACAAATCCAGCGGAAATTCATCAAGAACCAGTCCGAGTCGGCTGTGTCGTATACCGCCGAGCAACTACTCGAAGAACTCTCGCCTGTGATCGATCTAATATGGTACCTGATTCTAGACCACGAGTCGCTTTTTGGGCAAGAGGAGTATTATATCAAGATCTTGGGCGATTTGGACGACTGGGTCGCATACTACTCGTTCCCGATGCTTGCCCCGCAACAGACCACCGAGACGGGGTTCTACATTAAATTGTTTGATTTTTTCCAGAAGTTAGATACACAAATCTCTTTTCTTATAGATGGGTATGAGGCAAACGGCAGCTCGGCGAAAATGAGCGCTACGGAAGTGGTCAGGCTTGCGCCCATAGTGATGAGATTACGATTGGCGGTCATCGAAAAAGTTGGGCCATCCAGAGCAGTGTTGAGTGCGGCCAGAGATGTGCGTGCTAATGACGAAACGTTGAATGTATTGGACGTTGAAATCGGCAGGCTCTTTGAGGGAATCCTAGAAAGAATATGAGATCATGAAACGTAAGCATATAGGCGGACAGTCATTGAGACTTAGCGGAAGTAAATAAAAGAGGAATCTAGTCATTCAGATTCGCGTCCCAGGACTCTCTTCGCTTACACGCGTACTCAATGCGCATGCAACCCGTGCACCTTTTTGCATAGAGACGCTGCCTCAGGCATAGACGCCTTTAGCCCAAGCACAAGGGATTTACATTCGCTTTTTTCCCCTTTTCATCCGATGTGGCCATTTTCGCTGGGCGATAAAAGCTCTGCCGAGCTCGACAAGGAGCTACCCGAGAATCTCAAGGACTTTTTCAAAGATGCAGATCCGTCACGAAGGCTCACGAATCTCAACGAAGACCCGAAAGAAGCACAGGTCCAAAAGGTGCTAGCGCGTCAAAGCCATGCGTATAATGGCGACTTCGATCTATATAAACACAGCGAAACGCCGCGGAAAGTGGCGACCGTAAATTGTGCCGAGCTCCAACAAGCGGTAGTGGATTGTTATCAGGGATGGCTGTTTCTAGGCAGTGAGTGCGGACAAGAAATCGCCCGCACGACAAAGTGCTTGGACCTCCAGCAGTCGGCGTTAAAGACTTTGAGGTACGACGACTGCTATAGTGTAGCGCATTGTGCCAGTATAAGAGCGTTCACAGATAAGTTGTTCACTGCGCATTTCGGGCAGTTTGGTGAGAAAATCGACGACGAGACGACGGCCAGGTTTGACGCGGCGCTCAATGATGCATTTGCTGCTGTGTGGAGGTAAATTTGTATATATGACATGTATGATGTTCGAAAAGTAAGACGATAGGAAGTGAAGGAACAGGGTAGCTGTGATGAGACTATTCATCAAAATTGGAGAACGTAGAGGAGCATATCATTCAGTTTTCCCCAAATCCATAAACATTTGTGGTGTCTGCTCCAAGTTCCATTCAAATTGTTTATAACGAATGGGTAAGATGCCGCTAGCAATGGCCGAATAGAGTTCAGCTACGGAACTTGCATCTTTGTTATATCTTTCACGAGATCTTCCCAGAGTTCCAATTTTTGGGGGTATTTCATCAGGGTCACCAATCCTGACGTGTTTGGAAACACGTATACTTTCGGTTTGTGTGGGCAAAAGGAGTTGAATCGCAGCAAAATCACTGGGTCTTTTTGGATGCCCCATGAAAAGTTGTCGGCATTCAATTTGTGTTTTGGCACAAGATACTTACACACGGTCTCCCAGATCCCCTTACCTATGAAGACCACAAAAGGCGCCTGCGAAAGACTGAATTCTTCAAACAATCTCGGCACATTTTGCGTCTTTTCTTGAGAGGACAATTCCAGGGCTTGTTTCGTGCATCGAAGGACGAGATCTGTAAACCCGATGCCCAAACTAATCAACCTGAAGTCGTGCTCTGGCCGGGCTTGCAATTTTCCATGCTGGAAGGCTTCGCTTATAAGCTCATTCTCGCTGGAAACATCGACATTTCTTATATCCAATACAGCAGATAGTAGATCCAGAGCGTTAAACAACTTCCAAAAAAGATTGGTTGGGTGCGCATAGTGGTGCTGCTGTTTTGAAGACTCGACTCCTGGATTAAACCCGACAAAAATAATGGTGAGGTCTGGCCGTATAGACGGGGGCAAGTCTTTTAAAGTCTCGTTCTGAAGAAGGCTAGCTGTGTTGCTCCTAGAAACGGCCTTCTTTTCTTTTGGGCTGGGTTTCAGGATTTTGGCCGCGGCCCTATGTTCAATCAGTGCCGTGGTCCCTTCGTGCGCCTCGCACTTAAACGAATTGATGACATCTCGTAGGCTTGGCTTGGACATGTATGCGGGCGATTAAGCGAAGAGTTGGCTAAATTTCCCGCTGCGGCTGCATTCGCCCCGCGTCTACTCAAAACGCACGCCCGCGCATCGGCAAGATGCTTTATGCGTGCGCGGACGCGAACATCAACACGCATCAACACGCATGCTTTGAAGACCCCCCCCCAGCTTAGTTCGGGACCGTCAGAAATAGCCATACGCCATACCCTGAAGAAAAAAAACCACAATTTTCGTCATCCCGCTACACTGATTGACTCCGCACTATGAGCCAGGAATCCACGGGCCTGACATTTGGCCACATAAACCTAATCCCCTTGCCCAATGAGTTGGAAACATCGACGCCTTTGAACTCACAACAACGGACAGAAAGCGTGGCGATTGACCCTTTTTCCAAACAAGACGCTGGTAAAAGCACCCAGGGACCAAGAGACAGGGCCGGGTCGCGGTCGATTCTCAAACACAAGACTTCCTACAACGAGTCTCTGCTCATTTACAAAGGAAACGAAATTCCGCGAGACGCCGCAGCAGAGCTCCAGTCGTCGTACTATTCCGTTGCCAACGACGCGTCCAAAAACCCCGCGCTACAGACAGAAAGGGCGCATAAAGTGTTTTTCTCTCCTACAAAAGAAGTGGTATCTTACGGCCAAGCGGACCACGGATTCCATGTCGATTTAGTTCACGAGGAAAGACACGAAGAAAAACACGGAGACCACACAAAGCAAAACCCACACAATGCTCGACTGCGGCTGTTCTGGTCACGTGTCTCCACCGACCCCCGAGTGCCTTATGTGCTCCTGCTCTACCTCCAGCTATTTTTCAATGTGGTCATCGTTTCTGTGGTGCTCTATCTTTTGTACACTATTGTACGTACCGTGCGTCAAGACGTGAGGCACAAGGTCGAGATGTACACGTCGGATGCACTTCAAGAAATCTCGCTTTGCTCGAGACAGTATTTCCGGAACCGGTGCCTGAACGACGAGACGAATACACGTGCTCCCGCACTTGAGGAGACGTGCATGGCGCTTGAAAAATGCATGAACAGAGACCCTCAGCAAATCGGCCGCTCGAAAATCACCGCAGAGACGTTTGCGGAGATCGTCAACGGGTTTCTAGATCCCATCAGCTGGAAACTGGCGGTGATGTTTTCGGGGCTCATTGTGGGCGGCGTGTTCATAATAAACGTTGCGTTTGGTACGTACCGAAGCCGATCGGGGATCCACGAGCTTACAAAGAGAGAAATCGCGATGGCGTCGGAATACGAGCGTCCCCAAAAAAGCGGCCTGGGCCGGAGTAACGATCAACTAATCATAACAAGCACCCCGCCAAACCCAGTGGTGCACCAGGGAACTTTAAGAGCCGCGAACGACAGCTCGCTTCCTTTCAGCCTGCCGCTCTCAGGGCGCAGCGGGAAGGCGGGACACTAACATACCAAAAAAAAAACTAAAAAGAAAAAGAGAATCACATTTTACACTAAGCAATAACAAACAACAATGCACGCGTGCCGGCGGTAAACAACCTGTGTTGGGCGCAGGTGAAGTTGCCTAACCGGAGGAGACGTGTAGTCCTGTTTGGGCAATTCCTTCCTTATGCTGCTGCCGCGCCCCAGTACATACGAGTTCGCAGTGCGTCACATGGCGCACCAGGTGCAATGCGCCCCAACCAACCCGCCTGTGCGTGCTTCTCGCTTCTGCAACCCCATCTGCCTTCCCCCCGCCCCGCCAGCATGGACGCCTTGCTCAACAAGCCGCCCATCGTCAAACGGCAGTATTCCCGCTCGGGGTGCCGCGAGTGCAAGCGGCGCAAGATCAAGTGTGACGAGGCGCATCCGCAATGCGGCAACTGCGTCCGCGTCAGCGTCGCATGCGTGTTCCCAGACCCCACCGCGAGGAACAAGCCCCGTCGGTCCAGATCCGCCAGCAGCAGAAGCACCCCCAGCGTCGTGCCTGCGCTTCCCCAAGGAATGCTGCAAGCGATGCCGCAAGCGATGCCACTAGCCCCGCTGCTCCTCACGCCGCAAGCCCCGCTGCAAAGCACGCTGCACCTCACGCCGCACCTCACGCCGCAGATCCCGCAAGTGCATCTGCAGCCGTTCGTGCCCACACGCGCCTTGCCCAGCGACCTCGACATGCTTCTCTTTGAAAACGTGTTCGACGACGCCAACACGTTAGTGCACGGGCTCGCGGATTTCGAGACGCACGTGGGCGCACCGGCGTACTCCGCGTCGTCGCCGCTGCTGGCAGAACGGCCCGGCGACCTCAAGCCGTTCCACTCGCAGATCATCCTCAACGACAGCCCGCAGAAAAACGTGTTTTTCGACGAGAGCGAGCTCGAGGCGTACTTGCAGAACACCGACGCCAGCAGCAACGCGTTGCTCGCGCAGCTGTGGGACCTGTTCAGCAGCAGCATGCGTGATCCCGTGGCGCAGGTTCCGCGCGCCGAGCTTTCCAACGAGCAGCTCATGCAGACGATCATCCAGACGTATCGGCTCACGCACGACGAGCAGACGTACCTCCGCGACATGGTGTTTGGGCAGGCGTGCCTCTACTTCTTCCCGTTCATCTCCAACCCGACCAACAACGAGGTGATCCGCGTGCTTCTCGAGTACCTGCGCGTGCTCAAGTTCATGGTGTATGCGATGATGGCGCTCAGCGCGTCGTGCCTTTTTACGGTGACGCGAGACGCAGACCACGAGCAGAACCAGCGCAAGTACACGCGCGTGTGCATGCGTCTTATCGTGCGTGCGTTCACGGACCTCACCAACAACGAGCTGTCGCTCTGGCACATCGAGGGCCTCATTCTCACAGTGCTCATTTTGACGATGCTCTTTTCCGATATCTGCTGCGCGGACACCTCGCAGACACCTGTTTCATGGGTGGTACACCTAAACAGCGCACGGCAGCTTCTCATCAAGTACAAGACGCTCAAGCTGCAGAGCTCGCTGCACCGGCCCGACTCTCCGGGCATCATTCTCGCCAAGCTGTTGTTTTTCTGCTACGACTGGAACACCAACATGTGTCTTCCGATCGACGCGATCCGCAGCGACCAGTTGGCGGATCTCTGGGCCATCACGGGCAAATTGGACGCGATGACCGACGACAAGGAGCACATCGACGCACTCAAAAGACTCGGCCTCATGATCCCGGCGTCCAAGTCAAACAGCGCGTTCAACACCTTCAACGCGCTCACCCCGGAAGTCATGAAAATCATCCACGAGATTTTGGAGACCATCTGCGGGCTCAACATCGGGTCCAGCGCAGGGAAACCGCGCCAGGCGTCGCCCGAGGCCATCACCAACATCATGGCGCTCATCAACCGCGCGTTGAAACAGAACGTCGTGCCCGGGGTGCTGGCGCAAAACCAGTACATGATCCTGCCGGACAATCCTGCACACCCGGCGTACATGGACATCTTACGGCGCATCCTCCTACCGGACTGTGCGTACGGCGTCGACTCGGAGGCGCCGGACCTAAAGTACTACTCGTGGTGCGACGTGGTGGTCAAACTGCACGTGTACTTCTTGTACCTCAAGATCCTCACCTCGCGCGGGCTTCTTTATTTGCCCCGCAGCCACCCCCTAATCAAGGCGCTCATCGAGGAGATCATGGGGCTTTTGTTTTTCATGAAACGCAAGCCCGACGCCCGCGGGCCCGACGCCTCGCGGGTGTTTCTCGCCTCCGACAACTACTACCTCTCCAAATGTCTTTTCGACCACCGCGCAATCATGCTCCAATTCCCGTTCCGCTTGTGCATCGAGCTCACCGATCTGGACATCGATTTCGAGAAGCTTGAGCTCTTCTTCCGCGGCTTGGTGCTCTTGGGCTGCGGCAACTGTTTTGCCGCGGCGGAGAAAGTCAAGGAGGCCAAGCTCGGCTCGAAAAAACGGCTCTTGAACAAGACAAAGCACTCGGATAATCCCGACATGGACTACCTGACGCAAATCTTCGATATTTATTGAAGGGGACTGCCCCGAGGGCTTGTCCTCTTCCCACCATCCTTTACTTTCTTCTCCCATCAGAATTCACGGTTTCTTTTTTTGATGCCCCCGTAGTGTCCGATTCTCACGTCTCCACCATGCAGCCTTTGGTGCGGCCACGCGTTTATCCGAAGAGTAGATCTTGCCTGTTTCCGCAGTTTCATCTCTCGCTCCATGCACGGAAGCATCGCCGGCCGCGCGCACGTAGATTGTGCGCGCCCAATGCGGTAATTTCCTGCGACGCATGAGCCGCTCACCGGCTGCGAAAGCCACTGTTATATAGTGAGATGCTTTCGCCTATTTGGGAAAAGTGATTGGCTCCACTAACCATGAGCGATACCTTAACGCTCCCCGAGCGACTGCTGAGTTTGCAAAAGGCTGGCATATCTGGCATCTTTCGCTTCGCCAGCAAGAACGATGTTCCATATCTCGCAGCGGGCTCCATTTTGATCATTTTGTCCGCCGTGGCCTCTCCGATGCAGACCATTCTATACGGCAAGGTCTTTGACAGGCTTTCGCTGTTTATGAAGGGCGACTACATTTCCGTCGAGGCGTTCTTACACGATTTGCGTGTGCTTATCGGGGCAATGATGGCGATTGCAGGCGGGCGGCTTTTGTTTGCGTGGCTTGGAATCACGGTATGGTTGGTTCTTGGAGAAAACACCCAAATGAACGCCCGCCAGCTGCTCTTTGAGTCGGTTTTGCACAAGGACATCGAGTGGCTCGGCACCAAGGGGAACCTCATCGGGTCGCTCACGGTGTTCTTCCGCTGCATCGAGGAGATCCGCAGCGGGATCTCGGAAAACTTGGGGCTTTTCGTGCAGACGGTGGCGTCGGTGTGCTGTTTGTTTGTCATTGCCATGATCTCGCTGTGGTCGTTGACGTTGATCATCTGCTGCTCGATCCCGCTTTCTGCGCTCTCGTCGTACGTGTTCGGGACACTCACCGCCAAATACGCCACGCGGGAAAACCTCCAGAATGCGCAGGCCCTGAAGATCTTGGACTGGTGTTTTGTCTCCGGGGCAACTGTTCGTGTTTTGACCGGGAAGCTAGCGGACCTAGCGCGATTTTGCAAGATTGTCGACGCCTCCGCGGTCGCGTATACCCACATGGCGTTTGCCATCAGCGCCAACACGGCGGTGCTCAAGCTCCTAAGCAATTTGGTGGTCATTGGCGGGCTCGCTTTTGGGCAGCACCTTGTGAAAACAGGGCAGTTGGCGCTCGGAAACGTGATTACCGCCTTCAGTGCGTGTGTGCTTTTCGGCACCGAGATCTCGTCGGTGGGCGATATCGTGGCGCTTTTGAACAAGGCCCAGGCCAGCTCCAGCACCATCGACACGCTTGATTTCGGCGCCCATGCCGGAAACAGCCCAAACGGGCACTCGCCGTTGGCCCTGGCTGCAAGCGAAGTCTCCTGTTTCAGCCACAAAACGCCGTGCGCCTCGTTGACGTTGCAGAATCTTGCGTTCAGGTACCGCAACACCACCGAGCGTGTGCTCGAGAACATAAACGTGTCGTTTGACCGCTCCCAGTTGAACTTCATAGTGGGCGAGTCCGGGTCGGGCAAATCCACCGTGGCGCTGCTTGTTGCCGGGTTTCTTGAAAAAAGCACCGGCGCCGTTTTCGTCGATAACTGCAGCTACGAGGCCTTGGCCCCGGACTGGTTCACCGAAAACGTGTGTTTCGTGGAGCTGCGCCCGCTTGTGTTCGAGCGGCTGTTGGCGGAAAACTTGCTTTTGGGCACGCAGCTAGATGCCTGCGAGCATGCCACCACGGCGTTGCTTGAGGAAGCGTGCTCGTTTGCGGATTTAAGCGAATTTGTCGAGAGTCTTTCCCAAAAAATCCACACCGTGTTGGTCTCGAGCGAGTTGTCTGGCGGCCAGATCCAGAAGATCGGGTTGGCGCGCGCGTGGATCGCCAACCGGCCCGTGCTTGTATTGGACGAGGCCCTCGGGTCGATCAACGCCCGTGCTAAACTGGCTCTCATGCACCGGATCAGGGCCTGGCGCAGGGGCACGCTCACGATCATCGTGACCCACGACCTCTCGGACATACAAGGCCGCGACCGGGTCTTGGTCATGGCAAAAGGGAAAGTGAAAGCGCTGGGGCCGGCCTCTGAAATGCGTCACGTGCTTCCACAAGTCGGATGGGGGCCAAAGGGGAGGGGTCATGGTGATCGGGCAGAAAAGGACCATGAGGCGGGTGAGAAGGTTCACAGTGAAACACTTGGAGATCCTTTTGACAGAGGACATGGAGATCCTTTCGATAGAGGACTTGGAGATTCTTTCGATAGAGGACTTGGAGATCCTTTCGATAGAGAACATGGAGATCCTTTCGAAAGAGAACATGGAGATCCTTTCGAAAGAGAACATGGACATCCTTCCGATAAGGCACAGGGAGATCCTCCCGATAAGGCACATGGCACACTCCCCGAAAAAGCCGATAGATCTCTCACTGTCACCGACCCGCCCGCGTACGACTACTTGACCCGCCCCGCGATTCTCCGGGATCTCGAGCTGGCGCTGGCAAAAAGCGCGCCCTTGGAAACCACAACCCCCATGGGCCTCGTGGCCGTGGCAAGATTCTGCTTCCGCACCTCCGAAAACAGGCTCCTTATTCTCCTCGGGCTCATATGCGCATTGCTCGGCGGCGTGGCGACCCCCGGCCTCTCGTACTGCTTTGCGGAGGTGCTTTCGATCATCGTGAAGAGCGCCGTCCGGGGCCAAAACTCGCCCGGAAGCTCCCAATCCGCCCAAACCTTTGAAAACTCTTCCCAATCCGCCCAATCCTCCCAAAGCTCTGTGGTCACGTGGTCCTTGATCATCGTGGCCGTGGCCGTCGGCGACCTGGCCGCCACTTTCGGCTCGCACATGCTGCTCCAGTACGCGGCCGAACAGTGGGTTTTGAAGCTCCGCAAACGGTGCCTCGCCCGCATCAACGACCAGGACATGGCCTTTTTCGGCACCGCCCGCGCCAGCCGCTTGACCACGCTCCTCATGAACGACACACGCGACCTCCGCAACCTCGTGTCGCAGTTTTTGCTGGGCGTGCTTTTGGTGGCTTCACTTACTGCTTTAGGGCTCGTGTGGGCGATTGCCATTGGATGGAAGTTGGCACTTGTGG
>JAKUBE010000067.1:0-37166 GCA_030674755.1 Metschnikowia henanensis | reverse complement strand
TAATAAATTTTCAAGAGCGACAGAAACTTTTCCACGACTAGTTTTGATTTTTTTTTGTTTGTTCGTTATATTATGTTGCAATATATTTAAATTTTTCATCTATTTGCATATCGCGCTTATATGCACAAAAAACGTGCAAAAAAGTCATGCAAGTAGCGAGGGATCACTGTGTATATTTTGCAAGCATACATTCCAGGTATACATGTCGAAATACCACCTTCCAAATTGTAGTCAAGTCAATTTTGTATTCACAAAGAACTCCAATCCCAGTTTTCAGAAATTGTTTGGAACCAGGCACAATACATGATCGGGTACTTTGATCTATTATGGCTGCAACTTCGCCCGCAGTCCCTCTTGATACAAAGAACCAACAACTGCCGCCTCTCATTTCATTTCATGGTCAAACTCCAGCACTCACAAAACCAACAATAATCCTCAATTTTCAGTGTCCTCAAACTATCTGCCTCGTCTTTTTCCCCATCTGTATTATCCGAACATTTTTTTCTAATTCCCGAGTCAATCTCCACATGTCCACGCCCCAATTCTATACGACGGCCAAACTAAAAAGCGCGCGTCGCGAAAACCAGCCCATACAATCTCAAGTCGCGCCGTAAAACTTCTACATACCCCTTTTCTTTCTCTCGTGTCACCGATTTACAGCCATAAATTTCACACCCCCCAATTTTTGTATCACAATAAAATACCCGCCATGGCCCCTCTCGACTCTGTGCTTCTTGTGGGCGGTGCCGGGTTTCTCGGGCTCCATCTCGTGCAACAATTCTACACACATTGTCCCACCACGGAAATCCACGTGTTTGACATCCGCCCAATACCCGCCGAGATCCTGAAATACTTCACTTTCGACCGCGCTAAAATCACGTTCCACCAGGGCGACTTGACGCTGGAAACAGACGTCCTCGCCGCCATCAACGCGTCCAAATGCGACGTGGTGGTACATTCGGCGTCTCCCATCCACGGAATGGCGCAGGAAATCTACCACAAGGTGAACGTGGTGGGCACAAACACGCTCTTGCGGGCGGCCAGGGGCTCGGCGGCTAAGGCGCTTGTGTACACGCTGTCTGCAGGCGTCGTTTTCAACGGCGCCGACGTGTACAATGCCGACGAGTCGTGGCCGTATCCCAGCCGGCATATGGACGGCTACAACGAGACCAAGGCCGCCGCGGAGGAGGCCGTGATGGCGGCCAACGAGCCCGGGCGCTTGCTCACGGTGTGCTTGCGGCCGGCGGGTATATTTGGGCCCGGCGACCGTCAGCTAGTGCCCGGCTTAAGAACCGCGGCTCGTTTGGGCCAGCTGAAGTTCCAGCTCGGCGACAACGACAATCTTTTCGACTGGACGTACGTGGGCAACGTGGCCGACGCGCACGTGCTTGCCGCGCAGAAGATCTTGGACGCGCTGCTGGCGTACAAGTTGGGCGGAGAGACCTTTTTCATCACCAACGACGCGCCCACGTATTTCTGGACGTTGGCGCGCACGGTGTGGAAGGCCGACGGGCACATCGACAAGTACACCATCAAGTTGCCCTACCCGGTGGCGATGGCCGCGGGGTACTTGTCGCTGTTTGTGTCGGGGCTATTGAAGAAAGAGCCGGGGTTGACCCCGTTCAGAGTGAAGATCACGTGTGCCACGCGGTACCACGACATCTCCAAGGCCAAGCGCGTGTTGGGGTACGTGCCGGCGGTCTCTCTCGAGGACGGCATCCAGCACACGCTCGACTGGATCTACGAGACCCACAAGGACTAGGGTGGTGGTCTGGGTTTAGGGTCGGTGTGAGCGAGAAAAGGTGTGAGAGGAAACGTGTGAGATCCAGGGGCTTCCCTCCCCAGGAAGGACTCAGCGATGTTCGTGCATTCAAATGTAAATAAGAGAATCCCGGGTGTTTAAAGGAGCGCGGGCCTGGAGGTGTGACTCTCAGGCTGCGCAAAAGAGGAGATACGCTGCGGCGCCAAGCACCACCGCGGTGCCCGCGAGCCCCGCAGTCATGCTGGAAGATCTTGCAGGGGAGCCTAGAAACGTTAGTATTAGAACTGGGGGCTATAGGGACGTACGGGATTGGGCCAACTACTGAAGGTTTTCCCATCCAGAAGACCTTTATAGAGAGAATGACCCTCCTGAACGTACCTGTGTTTGTCACGTTGCTGATCAAGTTGATCCGCGGCTTCTGCTTGACAATCAGATCGCCCGTCTCCAAGTCTAGCGCTGCTTTCCGGGCAGCTTCCTCCTTTTCTCCCTCCAGAACCATCTGCGATTTAACCGAGGATGACGCCCGCTGGATCATGTCGGCGGTTGCTTTCCGATTGAGAAAACTCGCGGGCCGGTCTCCGTCCACCCGTTTGAACGGAATGTTACATGCATTGACGTCGTTCAAAGACGAGCAGTCATCAAACAAAACAGCAAGAAAGTTTGTCGACGGGTTTCCGGGACACAAGTTGTAGCACGCGGAATCCATGCTTTGGAGAGCACAGCATTCACACGCCAAGTCGCCCGCTTTGCAATCGTCCAAATCCGCAAGAACGTCGTTGCAACATGCCAGTAATTTGATGAGATCGTTGGCTTCACAGTTATCGTAGGGACGCGGGTTGAGGTTTTTGTAGCTGGCGTTTTCCACGACGGAGCTCTCGGCGGCTAGCAGGAAGGGGCGAAGGGTAGAAAAGGGGCTAAGGAGAAGAAGCAGAACGCAAAGGGTAGGTAGATATGACGTGATAGAGAGAGAAGACAGCGACTGGGAAGTCCGGAGACTGATGCCAGGAAAAGAACCAAGGAGTCGCATTGTATTTAGGTTTGAATTTTGGGAACGTATTGCAGAGACTTGAGTTGATTGGTGGAAAGGATAAATAAAAGGTTTTCTCGTTATTTGGGGATAATTATGGGGTTGTGGGTTTGTGCTGGTGGATGCAAATGTGCATGCGTAGTGAGTGCGAAATTGATGAGGATGATAATGGAGAATGAAGGATTTAGGGTAAGCTGGGGTATTTTTACTTCATTTTCGTTCTTTAGGAGAACAAAAACGTCAACTAGTTACTTTTTTTTTTTACTTGAACTATCTGCTTAAAGAGAACAACTCTCTGGCTTGGGTTATGCAAGAGGATTTGAATCTTCATTTTTAGGGTGCGTATTAATGTTGGTCTCGAGAAATCTCCATCACAATGTGTCTCGAGATCGTTTTTATTGGGAATCGGTGTTTTTTTGGATTTAGAGGGAACTTCTTTATCTTGACTTGGCTTTACTGTATAAGCTTTTGTTTCGAGAACACAAAGCTTTTGCTGCATCAAACCAGTGAAAGGTTTTTCCAGACCTGGCGTGTTGCCGTTCTGAGAACACTTAATTATTCAAGTTCTTGCTGAATTGACCAGAACATAAATGGGCAAGCTCATTTGCAACTTGATCTCAGTCAAAACTTAAGGTCTATTCAGCTTCTCGGCTCTAGATCAATGGCGTGCGTGCTAAAGTGAAAGGGGTTTTGATTTTCTCGCTGTCTTCGATAGACTTAAGTCTAATTCTTTTGAAAAGACAGCAACAAAAAAGTTAATCAAGCTTTACCGTTGACTTTTGGGGAATCATAGCTGTTCTTTTGTTAATGTAACGGTACCACGGTTTACGATGGTGGGAAGAGTGTTGATCAAAAAGTAAATATAATGCAATCGCGTGTTCATTATTTGTTCTCTTTGGCCATACAGTTGGTATGAGAGAGACACTTTTCGTACTACCCCATATGCTTAAAATACCATCAGACATTCCAATTGCGTATCAGAACATGGTCTATCATTGTTCTGTCCTTGAAACCAGATCTCATTGCGAAAAACGCATTTCGATATACCGCAAGGGACTTTTAAGCATAAGAGAAGACTAGCTCATGGTTACAATTATTGAATTTGTAAATGTTGACCATGCGAGTACCTAAATTTAGATTTTGCATTAATACCCATGAATTCGTAAAAGAAGACCATTTCAAACGCATCAAACTATCGCTGAAGGCTTCTCACTGAGGCCCTCATGATATAGATTAGAATCTGAGCAATGATTGATGTTTTCCAACGCGTCGTTCAATAGGCATGAATAACGTCTTTGGCTTTAAGTAAAGATGAAAGCTCAAAATAAATTCTGTATTTTTAGCCAAAATGTCTAATGTTAGAATGCGGTATGCGACTCAAAGTACAGCCTCGCTCCATTCCGACGCGTCCCTGGATTCGACCAAAACAAGCTAAATTGAGCTTCACATAATTCAGGGACCACTCAGCCCCGACCAAAAGAACCAAAAAAAAAAAAAAAAACCAAAACCAAAACAAACTTACTACACCAATCAAAACATCCGCAAGCCGAAGTGCCGAGGCGCCCCATCAACTGTATCCTTTGAGGATACTCTGAAACGAGAACGAAATTGAAAAAAAAACTATCGCGCTAACTCGCATAGAATACCGAAACAGCACTTCGATCAATCGCGTCTTGTTCCGTAACTTAGTATACCTGCCCAGGCTTGAATTACCCCAATAATAGATTTGAGAAGAACGCGTACGCTTCGCCGACATCTCTTTAATTTTTTTTTTTTTTTCGCGTAACTTTAATCAGGCCTTATTTGGCGAGAATGTAAATTCTCGCGAAACGCGGTTGGTTGCAGGCACGCACTATGCCGAATCTGGATTTGAGCTTGCTTTGTTTCAATTCCAGATCTCACCCCTCGACAATAGGGTCGCTTACCTTTGTCATATTTTTTGAAAGTTACGGAACAAAGCGTAGATAAGACTCCCATTCTAGGGCAGTGCCATTATTGAATGCGTTTTAATATTTGTTCACACCTACAGCTTGGATCTCAAATACCTTCATTATGCTTTTGTCGGTGTAGGGTCTAGACCCTGCTCGCGAGCAAGCCTTTCTAGATTGCAAATGAGCTCATGGGTGCAGCCAGGAGTGTATACTGCTCGGCACTCCAATTCCACTGCACGCGTGGGCGTACCTGGGAGCGTCGCTCGACGCGGTGCCCCATAGCCTTCCTGCACAGATACGCGGCGCGTGCCTTTGTAGAGGCGGATCAGCCCGCATTGGGAAACCTTCGCACTTAGTCTGCGCGCTGATTGGCGCGCTCGACAGAGGTGCATCGAAAGTACATGCACACTGCGCGAGTACTTCTGGTACGCGGACGCAATTAGAGGCGGTTCGTTTCTTTTTTTAGCATTTTCCGAGCAGCGTGCCGACCATGTTGAGGTAGTAGGTGAGCGTTTAAATAGGAGCGGGATCCACCAAACTTAAAAGGTGCTTTGGTCTCTTTTCTGTAACACTTCGCTCGTTTAGGCACATCACTGAATCACACACAATCGTGCCGCCATGAGACAAACGTTGACATTTCTCTCGGCGTTCTTTGCCTTGGCATTCGTCTTGGCAGCGGACTTGCCTGCGATTGAAGTCGTGGGCAACAAGTTTTTCTACGCCAACAACGGGTCGCAGTTCTTGATCCGCGGCGTGGCGTACCAGCAAAACACCGAAAACAGCACCTCTTCCGGAGACTCCACATATACGGATCCCCTTGCAGATGGCGACGCATGCAAGAGAGACGTGCAATATCTTGCCAAATCCAACACCAACGTGTTGAGAGTGTATGCGGTGGACCCGACGAAAAACCACGACTCGTGCATGAGCACGTTTGCCGACGCGGGCATCTATATCATTGCGGACTTGTCTGAGCCAGATACTTCTATTAACCGTGACTCGCCCGAATGGAACTTGGATCTTTACGACAGATACACTTCCGTGGTGGACATGTTTGCCAACTACAGCAACGTGCTTGGTTTTTTTGCGGGAAACGAGGTCACCAACAACAAGTCCAACAACGACGCGTCGGCGTTTGTCAAGGCCGCGGTGAGAGACATGAAGGCGTACATTAAGGAAAAGGGCTGGACGTTTCCGGTCGGCTATTCGTCAAATGACGACGCCGACACGCGCGTGGCCATAGCAGACTACTTCTCGTGCGGCTCCTTGGAGGAAAGAGCCGATTTCTTCGGCATCAACATGTACGAGTGGTGTGGCGATTCCACTTTCGCGTCTTCAGGATACAAGGACAGAACAGAGGAGTACCAGAACTTGACGATTCCAGTTTTCTTCTCCGAGTACGGCTGCAACGCTCAAAGGCCCCGCAAGTTCACCGAAATCGGCACCTTGTACAGCGACGAGATGACCGATGTGTGGTCCGGAGGCATTGTATACATGTATTTCGAGGAGGAGAACAAGTACGGGCTTGTTTCCGTCAGCGGCAGCAGCGTCAGCACCTTGGCCGACTACTCGTACTACTCGCAGGAAATGAACAGCATCAGCCCCAACTTGGTGAAAAGCAGTGCGGTGGGCGAATCGTCGACCCAAACTTTGCTGTGTCCTGCCTCTGCCTCCACCTGGAAAGCGTCCTCCAAATTGCCTCCTACCCCCGATAAGGCCGTGTGTGACTGCATTGCGAGCTCGTTGAAATGCGTGGTTGCCGATGACGTCGACACTTCCGACTACGGCGATTTATATGGGACTGTATGTGGCGAGATCGACTGTTCTGCGGTTTCTTCCGACGGCACCAACGGCACGTACGGCTCGGTCTCCTTCTGCTCCGATAAGGATAAGTTGTCGTACCTTTTGAACGCGTACTACGAGGCGCAAGACGAAAACTCGTCCGCTTGCAATTTCGACGGTTCTGCCACTCTTGCATCCAAGGCCACGGTGGCCAGTTCATGCAGTGCTGCCGTTTCGTCTGTTTCCGCCAACGCCGTTGCCACGGGCACGTCCGGGTCTTCTGGATCTTCCGGGTCCGGCTCTTCCGGGTCCGGCTCTTCCAGCTCGAAATCCAGTTCTAGTGCCAGCTCTTCTTCGTCTTCCAAATCCTCTTCTGGGAATGTTGCTGCTCGCCCTGCCAGCAAGGGCGAGTTGGCTGCCGTGGCGGCGATGATCACGTGCATTGTAGGGGGCTTCGGTCTGTTTTTCGCCTAGTTTAGTTTAGGTGAGCGGTGAGGGACCAGTGTATATGACTACTTTTCAACTAAATGATGTATTAGGTGACATTTGATTTCCATTGGGTTGTAGGTGACAGAATCGACCATATCTACTGACATTCCCGTTTCGAGGGTAAAAAGAAAAGAAGAGAATGTTTGGGTATCAACGGCTCTGTAAGAGGCTATCAGGTGTTCGGTATTCGCAGCCGATACTTTTTGCAGACGCGAGAATAGATAAAAAGGACGAAGCACGTCCACGCCGGTCTTTTCTCAGATAAAACACTGCCTTTTTAAACATGCGGTGGTTCTGATGTATCGGATTTGGGGACCTCATACACGGTCTTCTTGCAGCCGGTACTATTAATGAAAGAAGGCGCGTGATACCCATCGTTCTCCCAAACAATTTCAAAAGTGTAGCAAAGAGTTGTTTGAACTTGTTTGAACTCTCCGCCTAACGATGTGCTGCTTATCGCATGACGACCAACTTTTGACCCGTCTTTTACACGAGCGATAACAAGGAAGCAACGTCTTATTTTTGCGTGATGAGTCGTTTCCTAATTCTTAGTCCCAGTTTTCTGAACGTTGCCAACAGTTCCGATCTCCTCAGACTCGCTGGGGTTTAAGGCTGAAATAGCGTCTGGATGATTTTTTTTTGCACATCTCTTGTGTTCTTCGTACAATTCGAGATTCACGCCTTCTTATTTTGCAATAACTTCAAAATCGCTTTTGGTCTAATCGTGTTTGAGAGTACTTTGAATTGGTTCTATGGCAAACATTTTGACTTGCGAAAACAATGGCTCCGCTCGTGAGTACGTTACTGGATTCGACTGAACCTATTTTACCATAAGACGAATCACAACTAACGACCCCTCAAAGGCTTTACAACAACCAGGCTGAGCTATGTCCACCTCTTTATCAAAGCCGTACTTCAGGATCCCCGACGGTAGACTCTGAATAGGTAATGAGCTCAACTAAGTTTTCAGAACCATTTTCAGACTCGCCATTTTGCCCCAAAGTTTTCTCTCGTTTGTTTTCACTCGCTGACAATTACTCGCCGGTTTAGGGATAGTTTTGCTTCCTAAAAGGTAAAATAATTTAGCAGCTGCATGAGAGAACAAGCCGATAGTTCTGAACCAGCAAATATTGACGCCGTAAACAAACCAGAAGGTACACTCCCCGATCTGAAAGACCTTTGATAATTGTGTCTGATACACTACATGATTGTCACTCTCTCTTTACGATAAAGCATGATAAGTAAGAATTCTGGCGATATGAATGTTGAGGTCAGACACAGTATAGTAGCACTACTTTGATACCTCCTAATACATTCTTGCGCGTTACTGATTCCCCGCAACACTGGCATGGGCGAAGTATAGTAGCAGCCCAAAATCTATGCGGTTCCCTATTTCCTTACTGTCGTAGCCTTTTTCGTGGCCTTCCTAGAAGTCTTCCTCGTAGCGAGATTCCATTAACTTCGTGCTAGTTTGTGATCATGAAGATCTCGTTGAGCGCCTTGGCGTCCATGACCGACGCCCGTTTCTGGCGGATCCACTTCGCTCGAGCCGATAGCCGGGTCGCAATCTGCTGCTCCTGGCGCTCTTTGGGCTGTAGCATGCTGTCCCTTGTGACCTCAGTTGCGGCGGTATCCTTCTTCAGCTTCTTCAGCTTCTTCAGCTTTTCCAGCTTTTCCAGCTTTTCCAGCTCCCTGTCTCTCTTGTCCTTCTTCGCCTTTTTCGGGTCCTTATCGTTTTTGTCCTTGATCTTGTCCTTTTTCTCCTTCTTTTCTTTCTTCTCCTTCTTTTCTTTCTTCTCCTTCTTTTCTTTCTTCTCCTTCTTTTCTTTCTTCTCCTTCTTTTCTTTCTTCTCCTTCTTTTCTTTCTTCTCCTTCTTTTCTTTCTTCTCTTTCTTCTCTTTCTTTTCTTTCTTTTCTTTCTTTTCCTTCTTCTCTTTCTTCTCTTTCTTTTCCTTCACCTCCCCAGTCTTGCTTCTTTTGGCCTTCTTTCCAGTCCCTTGCTCTTCTTGCAAGGGTCGCTTTTTAGAGGACACGAGCTTCTTGCTGTCGGAGTCCCACGTGCTCCGCAACGTCTCGCCCTTGACAAAATGCATCCCCCACTTGCCATTGACAATATTGTCGATTCTCTTGCGGTCCAACTCGCTATTGATCTGCTCCTCCTTGCCGTTGAGTCTTCCCAAAATCCTCTGAAAAACATCGAGCCCAGCACACTCGCCACTGTCGAACTCGTCGGTCTTGCTTTTTTTCGCCAATTTGGAGCCCAACCCGGCGTTATCGGTCTTGATGCTGACCTTGACGTGAGAGGTCGTGGCATGCTCAACAAGCCCCAACCCTTTCCCCGGGGCCCAGCCCATTTTCTCGAGGTATTGGTGACCGAATCTGTCGGTGTTATTGGACCATGACGTGTTTCGCGGATCTAGCCCGAATCTCTGTTTGACCTTGACGCCCGCCAATCCCATTGTGACGATAATGCACTGGGTAAAGATCACGGGAAAAATTGAGATGAGCATGGCCCGGGCGTGCACATGAGCCTGTAGTTGGGCCTGCACATCAGCCGCACATAGCCTGCACATAAGCATCCTCTTCCGGCGCGCGCTCCAAGTCCTCTCCAAATCTACCCTCAATTTCAAACGTACAAAGACTTATCGCCCGAGAATGTAGTGCCAGCAATTTGTGGCCACGTAGCCGCCCATAGTAGAAATTCGCACGCAGCCGGTCGCCACAAGCCAGTCCATGGCTGCACAAAAATCTGCGTAAGATAAAACCGCGCGCATCTTCTCGTGCACCAGCGAGGCACAGACGCCTGGCCGGTAGACCACATGACCTAAAAGCGACACGACGATTTTCGTCCACAAGTCCTTGTTGATTTCCGCGTTGAGGCCGATCCAAAGCGGCTGGCACACGGCCTTGAAGGGCACTTTTGCCGCCGCGGGGCGCACCGCCCGGGTCTTTTCCTCGTCGACTTGCACCACGATATCGCACCCGATCTGCTCTTTATCCACTAGCCTAGACTCGTAGTTTTCGAACCGCATTGTTCGGTCGATCCGCGTGATGTCCACGAGGCCGTCGGAGATGAGCTCGAGCAACGCCGCGACCTCGCCTGGATTGATGGCCTGGGACAAGATGAGCCCTTTTCCAGCGGCCGAGATATCGGTCACCGTTTGCTTGAAAGCTGCCGCCTGGTGGAAGAGCTTGGCGGGGAACTGCCTGTGCACAAGCGCGTTCTTGAACAGCTCGCCGAGCACAAACTTCTGCGTGTCGTCGAAAGCAAGGTACTGAATTTCCTTCTCGCGCAACGCGGCGTTGGTGGCTGCCCTTACCGAGTCCTCGCCAAATCTGTTAAGCACCGTTTTGATCATCGCCGGGTCCACCTTCGCCTCGTCCGTCGAAAAAATCGCCTTGAGCACCGACTTCACGTCGTCTGCGGGGTCCGAAAACGGCTCGCTATTCGGTGAAACAGCAAAGATCTGCTGCCCAAGCACAAACTCCTTCTGGCGCATCGACTGGAACTCCGTTCTCTCCGCGAGGCTCGCCGAAACTTCATACGGTGCTTCCTTGAAAGCGTATTCTACCAGATTCTCCTCGAAAGACGCAAACAACGGCATATCATCAAGCACAACCACCTCGGAGCTTTTGTCGAAACGCGTCCAGAACGCAAGGAAAAACCGGAGATCCCCTTCGAGAAGATCCTCCTCCATGATCTGCCCGTCCGCGACGCCCTGGAGCACCATATTTTGGAACGTCTCGACGCCTTTGTTGACGGCATTAGCTCCGCCAAACAGCCGCCGGAGCGTGCCCCATTTCTGCCGCAACAAGTCGCCGTCGATGCCCTCGAGCAACAGCGCGATGTCGTCGAAATCGATCGCGTCTTTGGAAAACGTTTTCGAAATCACCACCGACCGGAACACGACCGTGGCGCTGGCCCGCTCGAGCTTGATGCTGCGTCTTGTACGTCGCGGCCCGTAGTTTGGCGTGGCGACAGTTGCCGCCTTGCGTGGTCTTTTTGCCCGCTTGATCCGGTCCAAAATGTTCAAGTCGTCGGTGTTTTCTGCGGCGCCCTTTTCGGCCTCTTTCAGAGCGTTTTCATCGTAACCCTCTTCTCCCAAAGTGGCAAGCCGGCCCTTGCCTCTCCGGATCCTGGTCGTGGCCGAGATTTCTCTGGGTGTCTCCACATAGAGCTTCATTTCCGCCTGGATCAAGCGCCGCTCGAAAATCCGCATGTTCTTTTTGCTCATTTCGTCGGCATACCGCGCCTTCATCGCCGCCATGGCCTCTGCTGACGGCCGCTGATCCGGGTCCTTGATTATAAGCACGCGTTTCTCGACCAGCCGGCCGTCGAAATCCACCCACACCTTCTGCGCGTCCAAAATGCCTGTTTCGGTAAGGTAAACGATATCCCTGCCGAGCGTCTTGCTGTCTGTTTTCGTGGCCGTGCCGAGCCGCTCGTCGAGTTTGCGGCAGAGACTGGCGCTTTTGAACGTGGCGCCGCCTTCCTCGCGGATGATATCCAAGATATGCTCTCTGCGGGTGTTTGCCTTGAGCGACCCTGGGCCTTGCGAGGCGGTGAGCTGGTGCCGTTTTCTGCGCTCGTTGCGGCGTTTTCTGGGCGGATTTGGCGGGGTAATGCTTGAGGCTGCAGGCAAAAGAGTGTGTTTTAGGGGTGCCTGGGGAGTCATCGATGGTTCACTGGTATGGAGGTCTGATTCGTTCGGCTCCCCCTTCTGGGCCGCTGTTCCCCCTTTATAAGTACCAGCCTCGTTCTCATTCTCCTCATCCCCCTTCTCCTCAAACTCACTCCCATTCTCCCCAAACTCACTCCCAATCTCCCCAAACTCACTCCCAATCTCCCCAAACTCACTCCCAATCTCCTCTGTTTCATTCTCCCCGTCTTTTCCCACCTGCGTCGTCTCGTCGTCCCCTCCTTTCGGCGTGTACTCGTCCGCCGAGTCCTCCGCGTCCGCCGTGTCCATTTGCGCAAACGATTTCGGCGCCGCGCGTCTTCTGCGGGGCATTCTCCTTTCGCCCGTGAGCGCCAGGTCGATGTTGCCTAGATCGCCTAGATCGTCGTCAATAGCCGCCAGGGGCGCTTTTGCAGCTGCCCGGATTTGCAGCTCTTCCCGCGCGGCGATGGCCACGTCGACGGAACTCAACGCGTCTTTTTCCTTGAGCCCCTTCTTATACGTTTTCTTAGGCTTTTTGGGGAGAGGCGCCAGCTCCGGCTCGGCGGAAACCTCGCACAGAACCAAGCGGCGCTTCTTCCCAAGCAACACCTCGTTCGAGATCTTGCTCGGGGGCACGTGCAACTTTGTCTGGAGCGCGGCGAGCGAGAGTTTGGCCGGTTTCTCCACAAACGTGAACGGCTTGGGCGCCGGTTTCGGCTCCGTGCAGAACGGCGTGGCAAAGTACTTGTAGAACCGGAGCTTGCCCTCGTTTTCGTACACCTTCGTGACCGAATGCTCGTCGTAGGGCTCGACATATTTCTTAAACGGCTTGAGGTTCTTCAGGTTGCTGAGATAGCTCGGGAGCAGCTCGAAAAGCCGCACGTTCGGCCGGTAGTCCGCCACGCCGAGCAGCCCTTTGTTGATCTCGCCCAGCGTGAGCCCGCGCGTTTCGCTCGCGGAAACCTGCTGGAACATCTGGTGGAAAAGCGAGAAGATCTTGTTGAAAACAGGGAGTTCTTGTGCGGGCGCCGCCGCAGCGTCGTCGTCGGACTCCAGGTCGTCGAACGCGTCCTTGCCCTGTGTTTCTGCGTCCTGGAAGTCCTGCGTGTCGTCGAAATCTGGCGCCAACTCTTTCACATACTGGATCGCGTAGACACGCTGTTTTGTGCCCGGAAGCTCGACCTGGAGTTTCTCCACGAGCCCCTGGTGGTGCATTTTGTTGCACACGCTCCGAAAGAACTTCGACGCCAGCCGGGACCCGTCGAGGCGCAACTCCTTGCGCAAATCAGAGAATCCTCGCAACTGGTTGGGCGCGGCTTTCAACGCCGCCATCACCAGCAACTTCAATTTTTTGAGGTCCCGCGACACGTCGAGGCTTTCCTCGGTGTCGTCTTTGCGGCCCTGCGCCTCCAACGGCCCGGCAAAATTCACGTGCACGGAACATAACGTGTGTTTTTTGTTGACGTATACATTGCGGCACACCACGAGCCCGGCCAGCTCCAATTTCAGGAGCCGGAGCCCGATCGAGCGGATATCCTGGCCGGATTCCCGAGCCAAGTCCGCGTTCAAAATCCCGCTTTCCCCGTGCCGTGCAACAACCACCAATAACGCGATCGGAAGCTCGCCGAGACTTGCCTTGAGAAGCGCATAGTCGTCCGAATTGGTCAAGTACCGGAACCGGCAGTGTTCCGAGGGCCGGAGCACGATTTCCCGCTCGGCGGCTAGCAGCAAAAGGTCGCCGTACGCGAGACTCGGGTCAAAACTAACGTTTTTGCTGCGGGCGCTGATTTCAAGGAGCGGCACGCCCGGAACCGCCATCAAACCGCGCCAAACGACGTTCTTTTGAAACCCGTCGAGCTCCCCTGCTTCCGTATATGCTGCGGCGGCCTCCCAGAGCTTTTCGAGCGAGATCTGGTCCGCCACAGCGAGCTTGGCCAGAAGCAAGGTGACGAGCTGGCCCACAGTGCACGAAAACAGCATTAATTCCGAAACTTTTTGGGGACAGGGGGAGTGTTACGTTTCTGAGTACGCCCAATGCCAAAATACAGAGATTTACAGTGTTTCCGCCTGGTTTGCGCACGGACTACCTAGCTATAGATGTTGTTTATGAGCGCAGTCCTGTTTAGATTAGGCACCCGATGGATCTGGTCGCGCGTTTCGCGAGACTACATGTAGTTTGGTTACTTTGACTAAGGCCCAGAGTATCGGGTCGTCCCCTGGAACTATAATTCCGGGGGAATGTTAAGTCAATAAGTTTCTTGAAAGAGGGCTTTACAGGTTAGAGAAAGAACACTGTCTATTTTTATTATAAGTGAGTTTCGTGTCATTCTTTCATCTCCTGGGGTTGGCTCACGTGCACGGTTGCCTGGGTAACCCACCACCTATGTATTTTGGGTGAGAGCGAGAACATGAAAAACTCATGAACTGTTTGGTATTTTGTTGTAAGAGATTCTTGGTGATGTCCACTGGCAATTTTGAGAACGGGGCCTTGCAGAATGTGCAACATCGAAAGATGCTTGGACATCTCTTGGCCGCGCTCACAGCGGAAGTAATAACTTACTTCATACCGTGGTTGGCTTCATACCGTGGTTGTGCGACAGACACGGAAAGCCAACGCTGAGCTTCAGGAAAGAGTGGTCGAACAAAAATACCTTTCGTCAAGTGTTGCACTGCCAATGAAAAATATACCACGTTTGGCTCCGGAGGATTAATCTGATCTTTATGTGCGCCCAATAATTTGTACTTGCAGCCAATCAATTAAAGACCACAAGGAGAAAAAATAATTAAGTTTCGGGTAGCCTTCCTTTTAAATACTTGAAAGACAAATTTATCTTGCTATAAAATAAAAAAATTCTACTCAGGCCTCACAATCCCTGATTAGAGATGAGGGGCTCTTCTGTCGCACAACCACGGCATGAAGTTAACCACGGTATGAAGTGATTTACTTGCATTGAGATGAGCTGAGAGGATTGAAACCCCTTAAAGCTGCTGGAAAAATACTGAATTTCCAGACAGTCTCTATGCTTATCTTCCTCAGATAAAAAATAATAAAATCGAAACTAAAGAAGAAAGATAGGGGCCAAAGCACCGCTCAATTCCAGATCTGGCCGCACAAAGCACGCTCTGGATCCTGGTCCATACTTCCCAAAAAAACTTAAATTCCAGCTTGAAAGACCCCTCACAAACTCTCTCCCTTATCCCACTATTCTAAATCTCTCTCAGTGCCGGGAGACCCCAGCTCTCGCCATCCACGTCATCTTGGTGCGCGCACGACCGATGGGCAAAAAAAGCTCGATCGATGAACAATCACAAAATATGCCCCAGCTCTCCAAGCAGCCTCGGCTCCTACATCTACCATGGACTCCGACGACGAACCGCTCACGCTTTCCGCAGACACTTTAGCCGCTCTCCAGCAGTTCAAACAAGAGGAAACACAGCGCAAAGAGCAGTTCGAGCAGCTTTTCCAGAAGCTGGAGGAACAGTACGAGCGCCAGAAGTTCTCCATCGACACGTTCCAGGAAAACTGGCAGCTATCCCAGTTCTGGTACGACGACGAAACCGCCGATGTGCTTGCCAGAGCGCTTCTAGAAGGCGCAGATGAAAACACCGTTATTTGCATTGCCAGTGCCCCCTCTGTGTACGCAGCAGTGACCCGAATGCCCGAAAACGAGCTTCCTACGAAACACATATACTTGCTTGAGTACGACGAGCGGTTTCGCGTCATGGCGGGCAAAAACCACTTCTTTGTATACGACTACAACAAGCCGCACGAGGTGCCTTCTGTGATCCGCAAAAAGTGCCACCGGCTCTTGATCGACCCGCCGTTTTTGGAGGAGGAGTGCCAGACCAAGTCTGCGCAGGCGGCTCGAAACCTTTTGGCGGAAGACGTGGGCGAAAAAACCGCCACTGGCGACCATAAGTATAAGTTAATATCATCCACGGGCGAGCGGATGCGGGACCTCATGAAGAAAACGTACCCTGAAACGAGACTCACGTCGTTTTTGCCCCAGCACAAGAACGGGTTGAGCAACGAGTTCCGGTGCTACGCGTCTTTTGAATGTAGTTATTGGAAATTCGACGACACGGTGTGAGAGCTTAGTAAGGCCCTAATTGGCGGGTGCGCTCGGGCGTGTATGGCTCTTTTTGCCAGACACTTAGTAGATTTATGTATGACGATAAGAAAAACGATGAAAAAGGGGGTTGAATCGAGTAGTTGGGGAGAAAAGATGGCGTAGAGTCTAGATTTGTTATGGCACGTGCAAGGGCCTTTGAGATAAGCCCTTAATTAAAATTGAGTGGGATGGCTGCGAACGGCCTGCCCAATTGCTGTATTTGGGAAAGTGTTTACTTTCTATGGTCGAAAAATCGTGATCAGAAAATTCTTTGTAGCGACAACTCTATTCAAGATTTTCAAGTGATTTGTTCGAAGACAGGTTCTCGTTGTTTATGTGTTTTTTCGTTTCTGTAAAAGAGCTTTAGTAATCTCATCAAGGCACAGGGGTATGTCTGGGCATTGCAAACATTCTCCAAAAATAAAGAGGTTAAAACTACACCACAACAACAGTCTTTTTAAGAAGGTGTTTTTCGTCACTCATAATGATACAGCAATTGAACGAGACTGCTAAGAGTACCCTTTGATCCACCGAACTCCAATAAACCTTGCTTAGACTCGATGTGGCTGTTGCGAGTGGCCTGCATATACCCAGCGCGGTCGTCAAAGTCTCTCTCGATCATTAGAGGGTTTTTCGATTTAAGCCCAGCGTGTATTTCCCAAAATTGCAGCTATGGACGCTTAATTCCAAAAATCAACTAAGAACGCATTCACAAAGCTGAAGGAAAGTATAATGTTTTTTCTATACAGCACTTGCACCTAATCCCCTCCCATGTCACTTTAACCGCCGGCTCGTGTGCCGAAGAAGGAGTGCGCTGTAAAGCCCTAATTGACTTGCGGGCGTGCGGCCACCGAAAAAAATCTCCGATTCTCAAATTTCGCCAACGCCAGAAAAAAGTTTTCTTATATATTTCCATCTTTTTCTTCATACACAATGTCTTTCTCCGATTTCTCCAAGGTCGAAACCCTTAAGTCTTTGAACGAGTTCTTGGCTGACAAGTCCTACGTTGACGGGTATGTTTTCACAAATTAAGTATCAGCAGTTTTTGGCTCCTTGGAGCGAAACTGGTGATTTGACGACCGCTGGTTTAGGCACGTGCCTCAGCTAGTGGTGAGCTCAAAATTAGCCATATACATCCGGGCCATGGCGGACGTGGGCTCAATTGCAGAAATTCACAACTCTTTGCGTGTTTTATGCTAATCGAGCGCCACCTTTTTGTTTGGACCTTTCTTGGATGATGATCGCAATCTTTGGTCCGTGTTTATGAGGTGGATTCAAGACCCACCGTGTGAGTGAGAACGAAGATTTAAATAAAATCGCTGACCTACACAAGAATTGGTTCAAACAAGCGCGGATGTTCATTACCGTCAACATTATACTAACTCGACTCCAGGACCTCTGCCACTCAAGCTGACGTCACTGTCTACCAGTCTTTCCAAAAGAGCTACCCAGCTTTCGCCAGATGGTTCAACCACATCGCTTCTTTCACTGAGGAGTTCGACACCTTGCCTGCCGGTAAGGCCCCCGCCGCTTCTTCTTCCGCCGCCGCTGAGGAGGAGGATGACGACGAGGTCGACTTGTTTGGTTCCGACGACGATGAGGTCGATGAGGAAGCCGAGAAATTGAAGCAGGAGAGATTGGCCGAGTACGCTGCCAAGAAGGCCTCCAAGGGCCCCAAGCCAGCCGCCAAGTCTATTGTCACCATGGACGTCAAGCCATGGGATGACGAGACCGACTTGGAGGAGTTGTTGGCCAACGTCAAGGCCATCGAGATGGAGGGTTTGACCTGGGGTGCCTCCCAATGGATCCCCGTTGGTTTCGGCATCAAGAAGTTGCAAATCAACTTGGTTGTCGAGGACGCCTTAGTCTCCTTGGACGACTTGCAGGCCGCCGTTGAGGAGGACGAGGACCACGTCCAGTCCACTGACATTGCTGCCATGCAAAAATTGTAAGCAATCTGCGCAGCCGCTCTCCGGTTTGTTTTTGTTGTATAAGAATGAATGCTCATGTGTAATGACATCTAGGAGTTACTCGTAGTCTCTGATGGACCTATAGCGGAAGGTAGTCCACGCCCGTCTCCAACCACTCTTTTAGCACCGCCTCTTGCGGAACGCCTCTTTGCCAAACCTGTCGTACGATCCATCTCAAGGACGCCAAGGTCCCCATCTGTGCTGTTTCATACAACGTGTCCATAAAGTGCAGAAGCCGGTCTTTTTCATATTCGGTCAGGCACTCGCACCCAATGGCATACACTGGCCATACCATCTGCGTGACAATCGGCAGCTCGCTTGGCATAGAGCCATAAACGTCTATGAATTCATTGACCGCGGCTCTGATCGCAACGCGCCGCTCTTCTGTCTCGAAAAGCCGTAGCAATGAAATGTACACTGCAATGCTCCAGCACTGGGCTCCTTTGAGCCGTAGTACGTAGTTGTCATCTTGAAATCCAACATAGTCTCTATATCCGAACAACTGTTTCTTCACGGCGTCGACCTCTGCCTCGAAATCCTCATTGTCGGTGACGTTTCCAAGACGGATCTCATGCCGGAGAAAGCAAACCTTTGAAAGGGCACGGAAGATTTCCCCGGGGCATCCCATCATCTTCAGTGTCGAGATAACATCCTGACACGAGCCATACCAGTCAGGATTGCAAAACGGAAGTCTACAGTCAGGAGAGACCACAGCGCTGACAGTATCATACCAGGAAAGCACCACCACCAACGACCCCTTACTCTCGTTTTGCATCACCGACCGGTAGAAATCGTTATTCTGGCAAAGCGACCCAAACACCTTGAAAAGGTATCGAGCGAGAGACGACTTCCCCTTCTCGAGAACGGCGAATAGAATGTGGACATTCACCAAAACCAAAATCACAAACGATTGAATCTGCGTCTTGTTGTTAGATTCCGCATCGATTTCAGGCGAGTCTGAGGACGGGGTTGTGCTGGAAATAGACTCGATGAGGTGCGTCATTGTGCTATGGATATGAGCCATCCCTTTGTCGTAGTACTCGTTTCCGCCCTTTCGGCTTTCATATATGTGAATACACGCTAGTGAGATAAAACAGCTTCTGGCCACATCGAAGTCACAGTATCGAAGAGCTAGTGCGGGCCAAGGGGATTTGGGGTGAGCATCCAAGAGAGGTAAAAGATTCTGGAAGAAATGCTTCAACATCCGGTTTTCTTCTTGGTGAGACATCACAAGGGACGCATTGTTTGGTGGCGAGCTCAACTTTTCGTCGAAAACGTGTGTTTTTCCAATCAATTGAAGAAGCTCTGAATCAAAGTTGGTGAACATGTCCTTGTTGTTTTGGAGTGTCTCAATATCCATCGGTGTGGCGAGAATGTCAGAAAGGGCTATATCTAAAGGCATATTTGCGAATCTATCGATATCCCCGTGGACCGCAAAAAGATCGCCGAATGCCTGACTGAGGGGAGACCTGGCGCTTATATCGGTGATTGTATCTGATTCCACTTGCCCTGGCATAGTAATTTGGGTTTTGTTGTTTGCGGGGAGCGCTGATAGTCGATTGGAATCTTCAAAGTGGGTGTCGTTGGCGGTGTTCACAGATGACATATTCTGATGATCTAGCCCTAGCAGGCTTTCGTGAGAGTTTGCTAGAGTGCTGGCACGAACCATTGAAGTGCTTTTCACTATCATATCTTCTTTCCCTTGTCTGAAAATATCATGGTGGGGGACCAGAGCTGACTTATGTTTCACCGCAGATCTTCCCTTGTTATTCCGGTTGTCAGTGTTGAAGAGTAATCTTATTTCATAGCCCTCGCATTGGCGTTTTGTGGAGATGCAATTGTTGCAATGGGGTTTGCCCTCATCACATTTGCGATGTCTGAATTGTTAGTCAAGATAATTTCATGTAATCATCATCCTCGAACTTTTCGTAATCTTCACCAGTCCGGGTGTCACTAGATGTTAATGGAGCTTCCATAAGTTCATAGAGCATACCTTTTCTTGCAGGTCCAGCACCCGGTTCGTACTCTGGAAATTTTTCCCATAGCAAGAAAAACTTGTAAATTTCGAACTGGCGTTATACAAAATGTCACCTGCTCCCAAAATGCGCTTTTGAAGCGCAATGCACGCCGAGAAAGATACCGCTCCGTGCAGGGACACGTAACCTCATGCGATAAATCAAAATCTCAGTGATCGCCATTTCGGTTCTGTTACAACCATACTTGGCCAATTATTACTTCAGATTAGAGCCCTCAATTGAAACCGGGAACACACATGCGTCATTTTTCATAGGTATCAAGAAGACGGTGATGTCGCGACTTTTGGTGGACCAGGGAGATCAGAGAAGGTGTGCTATTTTATTGAGGACTCTGATACTGCGTCTATGTCCTAGCATTTCATTCAAAAGTAGTTGTTGTTTTCCTTGAGACTGGCTTTCAGATCAGAAGAGCTCGAAATAGCTTGAGGCCAATACTCTTTTGCAGATGACACCGGGATTTTTGCCCCTAATGGCCACTTCAGATCGGACCGTGAATCCTTCCAGTCAGTGACCGCGTCAAACTGAAGATTGTCATTTTCTTTTGAAAATTTCAAGTGAAGAAGTACAAGCTGATCGAATAGCAGTGATAGATCGCTGAGCATGGCTCCAGACAGACTCAGAAATACCGACTTGTCGATATTAAGCGATGTCACGGATTGAAGGTTTGCAATAAAATTCTCGTTTTTGCGCCCCGATATTTTCCTTGTTAGCCTGTCGAGCCCTTTCTGCTTGACTTCGCCCAAATTCTTACTCTGGAGTGTGAGGAGGGAAAAGTTCAAAAGGCCAATAGCTTGACCTAACTTCGATTTTTGGTAATTCTCGATTGCAAGAAATAAGCCCGAGTACGCAGTGACGTATTTGAAGAAGATCCCTAAATATTCTTGCCACATGTCGTAGTTTAAATTAAGATAATTCGAGTCATTCATGGACTTTTGTAACTCCTTTACGAGATTTTGACACGCCACAACCTCGTTGAACACCCAGATCGCCACACGGCAAAGCACACCATTGTTTGAAGAGGCAAACGAATCTTCTGTCGCAAACGTGGCCCTATTTAGCCACGAAGATTTACACAAAATCGACATCTGAATACCGATATCGCATATTCTTTCGAAGAGGGCAAAGATGGATGGATCGAATGCCAAAACGTTCTGGTCTCGCGAAGAAGCAATGGTCTGGAATTTTCTGCCAAACAGTAGTAGCGAGATAGCAGATTTATAGTATTCGGCTATCAGCCGCCATTTCTGGTCGAGCTCGCCTGACAGAGAACCCCGGTTTTCGGGTGGTTTCTGCTCCATCAAATCGCTTATGAGGTCCGCGCCCAATTTCATATAGGATTCTGCTTTTGCGATGATCGTGGCGACAACTTCAGTGGCAATTGACCAGTTGATTGTGAGCCTTTTTATACGGATGAACTTGGGCGGCTTGGGCTCCACAACATTGGTCCATGCAGACAGTGTAGAGACACCTTTTCCCACAGCAAAAGCAATCGCCTCTTCAAGTGTACTAGACTGACTTTTTTCTACTATGCTTTCAAAGATACTTCCCAAATACTGCTCTAGTCTGAGCATGTACTGGGTCAATTCAGCATGATTTTGCGGATACGAGGTGCCAATTGACGCCCTCAATGCTAATGTCTCGGGCGACAAGGCATCTTGCAGTGTCCCAAGACCAAAGTTCAATGGTTTGGGAATGCATGGTGTATTTGGAAGCACAAGCATTTCTGTGGCCCTTGGGAGCAAGAGATGTGGGGAGACGAAAGGTGGAGGATGCATGGAAAACTTACGGCAGGTGAAGCCGCGCGCTGCAAGTGCGACACGACAGCTGCAGCTCAGTGGAAAACATGAAGATGAAGTGGGGGAATGAGCCCCGTATTTATAGACGGCAGAAGCGGGGTACAAGATGGATAAAAAGTAATTTACGTGTATTGCGGGGTTTTATTTGCAGCCACTGCGGAGATTGTTGGGCAAGGGTATCGGCAATGTTGGTGACATTATTTGTGGATTGCTGAAGGGTATTTTTGCAACCAAGCCTGCCGGCCAGTCGCGATACACGCTAAGAAGTTCGTCATAATTTAGGCCACGTGATCCTTCCATTCACTCCTAGGTAAAATGCTACTAAGCTGGACCTATCCACAATTTCACGTTCAGCTCATGTCTACCTAGCTTTTTGGATTGTTGGGCCCTTCACTATCATAGGTAGCCTAAAGAAAAATGCGAATGATAAAAGAGCTTTTCAAATGATTTGACCTTTTATTAATTGCTCCCTTCGAGTTCCTTAAAAAACTTTACCTACTCCAGCAAATTACAAGTGAACAACCTTTTAAAGTGCACGAAAATTCAATACACTACACTTTCCAAGTTTTGATAGCCCAATTTGTTTTTTCCCACATTGAGAAGCATCATCGACTTCTTTTTTCATCACAGTTACGCAATTATCTGCTTTACCAACAGCCTCCGTTTCAAGGTCCCAGGCGAGGCTAAGCGCCGAGCGGTGAGAATACTCCATACAAAACTGGCTTTAATAAAAACCTCGCGCGGCCCTACTGAGCCAAACATTGACCGGGACAGGCCATCTACATCTCATATAAGGACACACCAAAATCCGCCCCTCAATCAAATGTCAGGTCACAAATACGGCATTGTCATTGATTCCGGGTCTTCTGGATCCAGAATCCAAATATATAGATGGGAAGACGTGGCGCAGCTACGAGACTCCGCACTGCCAGAGGTGCTTCTGGGCCCTCCTGTGATAACTCAAGAAGACGGATGGAGCAAGAAAATTTCGCCCGGAATCTCGTCTTTTGCAGGCAACCGCCGCGGCATTTGGAAGTCTCACTATAGGCTGCTCTTCCAGTTTGCAGAGAAAATCATTCCTGCGGAGAAAATCGCCGAAACCCCTGTCTATATACTCTCCACGGCTGGCATGCGGCTCTTGCCCGAGAATGAGAGACAAGCCCTTCTTTCCGAAACGTGCAGGGCCGTGCAGAAAAACACCAAGTTCCAGATCTCGAGCTGCGATGAGCACGTGCAAACCATCGACGGGTCCACCGAGGGTATATACGGCTGGTTGGCGCTCAATTACTTGATGTCGCTGTTTTCGGTGAATCCCGAGGATAAGGCTCGCCAGAAATCGGTCGGGTTTATGGACATGGGCGGCGCTTCGACGCAGATCGCGTTTGTGCCCGCGGAAGAGGAGATCGAAAAGCATGACGAGGATCTTTCTACGGTCACGCTCCGCGCACTCGACGGAAACTCGCAGACATGGCGTGTTTTCGTGGAAACGTGGCTCGGGTTTGGCGCTAATCAGGGCAGAACGCGGTACCTCAATAACCTTATAGCTCTTGCGGCCGCCTCAAGACCGGGAGTGCGTCTGAAAGTAGTGTTGGATCCATGCATGCCCGCTGGAAGTACTCTCAGGCACTATAAGCTCAACAATAAAAAGTACACGATCGAGGGCACGGGCGACTACGAAAGCTGTCTCCGTGAAATCTACCCGTTGTTGATGAAGCACTTGCCCTGTCTGGATACGCCGTGTCTTTTCAACGGGATACACGGTCCCAAGATGGATTTCGAGGCAGACAAGTTCGTGGGCGTCTCTGAGTACTGGTACACTGCCAACGATATCTTCCACAGTGGGGGCGAATATAATTTCCACGGCTTCAACGAGAAAGTCAAGAGCTTTTGCGAGAGTTCCTGGGACACGATCTTGGAGAACCTGAAGAACGGCGCCTACTCGAACTTGCCAGAGGAGTACCTTTTGAATTCTTGCTTCAAGGCCTCGTGGGTGATCAATATCCTTCACGAGGGGTTTGGGCTTCCTCGACTCGCTCTCGATATCGAAGATTCAGGAAAATCCGAGGAGGCGAAACAGGCCGACGCCGTGCACGTGCCGTTTAAATCGGCCGACTCGGTCGACGGCAAGGAGCTTTCGTGGACACTTGGCAAGATGTTGCTTGTGGCATCATCGCAAATTCCACCTTCAGACGACGGAGTGGTGGGCATGGTTCCTAGTGCTATTTCGCAGAAACTCAAAGATGACACGGACTCCGATAGCGATGACGAGTCTGCGAAAGGGTGGCCCTGGATCGCTCACTTTATGCTCCTCGTCACGGTGCTCTACTTGATGTATCGATTCTCACGCAAAATCGTTGCCATACTACCTCGTCGAAAGCTCGGTGGATCTTTCAAAAACGCTCTTTCTTCAGCCAGAGGCAAGCTCCCGCGGATGTGCGGCCCACCAATTAACCGCATTATCAACTACATGGAGCTACAACACCACGACGACGTGAACTTGGAACTAGAAGAGGGAAACTCGGTGGTTGCCGCACCATCACAAAGTGCGTCGGTGCTTCGGACCCGATCGACAATCAATATAGCCGAGGATGACGAGGGCAGCAAGCGGCCGCATGATTTTATGAGCAAGCCGTTTGCAAACCCGAAAAACTCGGCCATGTATCAGCATCTTTCAGAGAGCAGAGACTCGCTTCTGAAACTGTTGAGTCTGAGTTCGAATTCCAGGCTCAAGAACTAGGCAGATAATATTGAAACATCTGAAGCCATGTGAAGAGGGACCGAGAGTCAAAAAGAGACGCAATAAAGCAAGTTTGACGGTGCAAGTTTCGAGAAATAATCTTGAGGCCTGAGCTTGGTAAAATCAGCTAACGAGGCCAACTTGCAAAGAATCGCGCCGATGTCACATGTCAGTGCCACAACGAATCAAAAACGAGAAAAAGTTAGCGTCAGTTTTGTTTCATAAATGATGGGGTTGGAAGAGCCCTCTGAAATTGCTCATGTTCGAATTGCAGGCGGACAGATCTGGCGCGCACCTGTCATTTCGCAGTCTCATATCAAATCTGGGCAATGTTTTTGCAACCGATACACACTGCACCAGAAAAGAGCACACAATGTTCACTTGCAATTTGCTACAAAACTTCATTTGCATCCTATCACTATTGCTGATTCTTGGCGGGTGTGCTGTAATTCCGCAAAGCACTCAAAGCTCACTTGATTCCGAAGACGCCGATATTGAGCACAAGTGGGACACCATCAGCCGGCTCAGGTCGAAAGTCGGGCCCACAGATAGCACGACACGTGACCGGATCTTGAACGAGTTTGGAAAAGTCCCAAAGCTGTCGGAAAAATGGGAGTCTTCCGTTGACGGGCGGCCACAGCAGTTGGCAGACTTGGCCAAGTCACGTGTGGACCGGGACTCGCTCAGAAGCGGCACGGAGTTCGACTTGACGCGCCTGACTAAGCCGCTAGCGGTGAAACTGACGGCAGGTCACGTGGGATATGAGGAGCGGCACCGGTTCAGCGGGATTCCGTTTGATCAACTCATACACGCCAAGGATACATATGCAGAGCCCGTTTTGAACGGTTCTGGCGGAACGTTTGAGGGAGAGTATGAGGATTCTGATTTGGAGGAAGACGTGCGCTCGGACTCCGACTCAGATGACGAATTTGAAGAAGATCCAGAATCACTCGCGGAGGGTTCAGAGCCTCGTGATGAAGCCTTGATGTCTCCTGAAGACTGGGTCTCTAGAGCCAAGAATGCAAACGGGAAAGAGCCAGGCATCCCGTGGGTAGTCTCGTCACAGAATGTGGTTTCGGATGCCGCGTCGCCCAAGTACCCTAAAAAGGCTTCAAAAGTCGGACGCCAGGCCTCTAAATCATCTAACGGGCCGGGCTCCGAAAAACAAATACACTGGAAGGCATCTTCTCACAGCAAAGTAGCGAGCGCAAGCCCGCAGACTCCCGAGAAAGACGTCGAGTTCAAGGTTTTGTCTCAGATGGAAGCGCCCTTGATGGAGCCAGACTCCGAAAGCTTTCTCCGATGGAAAGCGGCCTTGCGGCGGGCCTCCAATAATCTGATCGCCCTCAATCCTCACGATCGCCGGCTCGCCAAAAACAGAGGCTTTGTTGCGAAAATACAGAAAACAGGTGCCCGTCGGCGCCGCGAAACCTGGCCCATAGACACCGCCACCACATCACACCGCGAACAGGTATCGAACTAGACAACTCGCCATCACACTTCTATATAGACTCTTTGTTTTAGTTGCTCGTGATATATGCCACGTATTATAGATTTGTCTAGTAGACTATAGGTCGGTTTGACAGCGCGGGTGGGGTGTAGTGGTGGATTCTCCAACAAAGCCGATTTACCAGGTCTCCTGTTTGTGTCAGAGGATTAAGTTAGTGAAAGTGAGATATTTATTGACTCTTTGAAAGTAATCAGTTAAAAACAAATGGCTTCAAAACCCCTGCTACCATTTTACTTCTAATTCTACGAAGAACAGTGAGATGCTGCGAAGCAGTAATAGTCTCTGCGGTCATTCATGAAATATGAAGCTTAACTCGATTCTCCAGGATCTGAATTCACAAAGAAAGTTGCTTCGTCGCCCTTGATTCAAAATGATGATGGCAGGAATAAGGAAGCCAAATAGTACTCATCTGCTTCCAGACCACTCAAAAAAGGCTAATATCGCATTTTGCAGCCCCCCTTGTGATCTGAACGGCAGCAGGTAAAGTAGTTCCACTCTCTGAAAAACCGCTACGTTTCCAGCAGAGACAAAAAGTCCTGGATCCCCAACAAAGAAATTCTCAAAAGGTCAGAAGAAAGAGGTCTCCGTGAGAAATGGCTTTTGCTCCAAAGGAGACATTTATCGTGTTGCACAACTAGCGGAATCTGCGAGTCGCGCACTTTAAGGCTCCTCGGAAATAGCTTTCCCATCCTATTCGAAATACACTTTCAGACCCCGAAACACCTACCAAAAGAGAAAGAAGCACAAATCGTTTAAAAATCCTATTCCCCAAAACTGCCAATAAAAGTCATACCCATCGAAAACACCACCCACCAAGATGTTCCAACCGAAACACCCTGAGGCGATTTTCCTGCACGCAGCCGGCCCACGATGGGCATCGCAGCGTGCGATCTCATGAAGAAAAAAAAGGCCCATGCTTAGCCCTACTGTGGAGTAAGTATCTAGCCACAAAACACCGAAAACGGCATTTCCACACCCCTAAACCACAATGAGAGTCAAGAAGCCCACGTCGAAAAGATCCACCACGCGGATGCGCGAGGGCATCAAGAAGAAGGCGTCGGCCCAGCGGAAAAAGAACAAGAAGTTGGCCAAGAAAGACGTCACCTGGAAATCTAGAGTCAATAAGGATCCCGGGATCCCCGCCAGTTTCCCGTACAAGGAGCAAATCATAGAGGAGTTGGAGCAGAGCAGAAGGCTCGAGTTGCAGAAAAAAGAGGAGTTGCGGCTCCAAAAACAACAGGAACGCGAGCAGGCGTTGGCCCGTGGCGAAAGTGTGGATATGGTCGACGAGAATTTGGACGAAACGCTGGATTCAGCCGCCCAGGGCTCGTTGGCTGCATTGATGGACCTGGCGCAGCAGGCCGCACGTGACTACGCGGGCGAAACCGGGGGCTCGGACCCGGATATGGCCGGTTCGGATGACGATGTGGAGTACGAATTGAGCGACGCCGAAATCGACCGCGCGGACGTCGACAGGTCGCGCAAGGCGTACGATAAGATCTTCAAGGCCGTGGTGGACGCGGCCGACGTGGTGCTCTACGTGTTGGACGCACGTGATCCGGACTCCACGCGGTCGAAAAAGGTCGAACAGGCGGTGCTCCAGGCGGGCGGAAAACGGCTTATTTTCGTCTTAAACAAGGTCGACTTGGTGCCCACGCACGTGTTGACGGCGTGGCTTGATTTCTTGAAGGCGCTGTTCCCGACGGTGCCCGTGAAGGCCTCCTCTGGTGCCGTTGGTCTGAGCTTATATAACCGCAACCTCTCGAACGCGGCCACGGCAAACGCGTTGATGCACGCGTTGAAGCTGTATGCCGCCAAGCTGAACTTGAAGCGCCTGATAGTGGTGGGTGTCATCGGGTACCCGAACGTGGGCAAGTCGTCGATCATCAATGCTTTAACTAACAGACATGGGCAGCTGCGCGCGTGTCCGGTCGGAAATATGGCCGGCGTGACCACGGCCATGCGCGAGGTCAAGGTCGACAACAAGCTCACGATCTTGGACTCGCCCGGGATCGTGTTCCCGGACGAGATCTCCGCCAAAAAACGCGTCTGCGAGGCCAGATTGGCGCTTTTGTCCGCTGTGCTGCCAAAAAGCATCAAGGACCCCGTGTCTGTCGTGGAGCACTTGCTCAAACGCTTGGCCAAGGACCCCGCCATGGCGGACGCCGTGAAGGAGTACTACCTGGTTCCGTCGTTGCCCTCGCAAAATTTGACCGAGTTCACCAAACAGTTTTTGATCCACGTGGCGCGGGCCCGCGGGCGCTTGTCACGTGGCGGGATCCCCAACTTGGACGCCGCCGCCCAGAACGTGCTCAACGACTGGCGAGACGGCCGGATCACGGGCTGGACAATGCCCAACGCGTCACGTGCCGAGCGGTTGGAGAATGTCGACGAGAACGCTCCCAAAAGCGCGTTGCGCGGCGAGAAGGAGCCGCCGAAGGTCGAGCACACGACGGTGGTCTCGCAGTGGGCGAAGGAGTTCGATTTGGACGGGTTGTTGGGGGACAACTTCGGCCTTACGGCTTAGAGGGGTGTATACTATACAGGTTATTGAAAGACGTCTTTTGGGTTAGGGGAGAGTTTCTAGAAGAGGCAGAGTAGGATGACTGTTTTGAGGGATTGTTTGTAAAAGATCGGGGCACTTTCATGGGTGTCCCTGCTCAGATACAGTATAGAATCGCTATATCCAATATCGTGTTTTTTAAGAGCCTGGACTGAGAAAGCGAAGACTCCTCGACTTTTCTACTTTCTGTAGACGGCTCTGGCTTAACACTGGATATCAGGTATATTTGAATCAAATTTCGTTCGGGAATCTGTGGTGAAATTGGACTTCGTGGGTGCTAACTTGAGCGACAATTCATAACGTGCAAAAGCACAATCGATGTTGAGCTTTAGTGTGAGCATTGGATCTGAACTTTTAATTTACATCCAAAGATTCCAAACATTTGATACCGTAGTGCTGCCTCTATTGACATGTAGTTTGGAATTGCGCTTAGTCGGAGACTGGCTACCATCGTCCAAAGGAGATCTGCAACAACAGACGAGGGTAACCGAATATAAGGCGATTCCAAGCGATGCCTATTTTTAGCATACTATTACACGCCACTGAAGGGAGAGATCTTTCCGCTTATAACTTCGTTTTTCTTCGTTGAAAAAACCGCTAGCTAAACTAAAAGATGATTCAAGGGATGTAGGTTACTAATTGCAGTTGGTCTCTTTTTTCAGTGAGAATCAGGGCAGCTGTGATCATTGTAAACCGGCAAAAACAATTTTTTTTGGTCAAAATATTGCTACTTCTTCTTCCTTTTTATTACCTTCACATACAAAAGTTGGCCCATCTCGATGAAAAACTCCGTCTGACTACCCTCAATTAGTACTCTCCTGTACAAGACCTAAGAAAGTAAGAATATGTACATTTCTGGACTTTGCCATCGAGCCATGCTCGGGCGGTCCGGTTCAAGGAAAACTATCCTGTACACTCAAAGAGCTAGATTTACGGGCGTTTCACCAAGTAGACCATGAACGGCAGGCTCATATGGAAACAAGAATTTGGGAGAAAGGTGGATAGAAAAGATATTCAAGTTGTTCCAGAACAACTTCAGAGGCCAAACAAACCTACTTCGGTGCCCCGAGAATCTAACATCTCTATGAGATCCCCTGTGTCCTGTGAATCAATGGCATCAAGCCATGTGCGCTCCGCATCTGAGAGACTTAGCCACATTTGCTGGATGTCCTCGACAACGCCTGGACAATTTTTCGAATTGATGGAAACGTCAATGAATGAGGGGAGTCTACACAGCTTCCATCTCATGTAAACATCAATGAGCCAGGCCAACTGAATCATAGTTAATTTGCCCTCATACACATTTGGCAGCAACTTGTCGCGCAAAAATGCGATGGCCTTATTCTTTCTCTTGAAGGCTGACGATCTTGGTGGAATTCCAGGGCCAGTCTTGCTCCTCCATTCCAAACCATGGGATTCCCTATGCTCAATGCTTAGCGCTCTAGGAGGATCATGCACAAACCACTCGACAAGCAAGGCGATTAAATGAGTATGTTCTTTAAGATTTAGCCTTTGATCAGCTAGATTGTAAGGATAACCTTTCAGAGTTGCCGCTGCTGTTGCTGTCTGAAGTAGCCCACTTGTGCCCGCGTTTTTCGATGGAAAGCAAATTCCACCAGTGGCGCCCAAACACTGTCTAGTATCATGCAACAAAGATTTCATATCCTGGAATTCCAGCTTCAATTCAAGCTTGAGAGCATCGATGTTGAATTTTGATACCGCCCTCAGTATCTTGATCCCCAGCTCCATAACTTTAAGAAGATTTTGAACATCTTCGATTTTGCCAAACTCTTCCAAAAGTCGATCGTCCCTCTGGTTCATTGTCTTGCCCGCTTCAAAGAGCATCTTCTTTATTTCACCTAAATCTCTACGGATGTAGTCATTGAGATTTGAAAGGGCGTTCTTCATGCAAGTAAATGACTCGCTGGCGGATATGGAAATGTGATTAAACACTTCGAACATGTGAGGTACATCTGCAAACATTGACTTTCGCTCCAAAGCTTTTTTCATCTCGAGCCGAAACTGAGCAAATAGAGGGTGTTGAACGATTTCGTGTTTGCAAAAGACGGCGTCTGAATTAGCTTCCATTCTAACAGCTAGGTCCTGAAGAATTATTCGACGAAACTCTTTCAACATGTCTAGGAATTTGGGGATCACTCCATCTCTGTCTTTTGAGTCTCGGAACCCCGGCTCGCGGCGGTTTTTGACGGTCATAATCCAGCCCTCTAGCCATGGAAAGATAAGCGATTGTAGCTCAAGGGGTGGTTCAATATCACGGGAGATAAAATAAGGCTCATCGGCTTTAAATCCAGCCGAACCATGAATGAAGTCAAAAGGGCAAGGGGATAAATAGTCTTTAAAGAGGGTACTGTTCACCCAATGGCCTGCTAGCTCTATTTGGTTCAAGTTAATCAGATTAGTCTTTGCGGACCGAGCCTCCCATTTTCTAGAAAGATGTGTTGACTTCTTCGAGGAAAACCCAATATCCATAAGACACCTTGTCATCAACTGGCTTTCATGATTATAGGAAATTGAATTGGTATTGGACAGTCTGATTGAAAAGAGTAATTTGAAAGGATACCAATCACTCTTATCCAAGAAGTTAGGAAGAACTCCCTCCCCATAAGGCCCATTTGGAAAATTGAATCGAAACCAAAGCGAGAACACAATTGCTGAGCTCAAACATATGTTCACGTCTTTGGCACGGCAAACGCCCATGCAACGAGGTCTCCCGTCCAAAAAAAGGGTCTTACTCAGCGCAGGCCGGAAGCCAAGAATTGGAATCGAACCACTTGAAGTTTCTTCGACAGAATACATCAAGTCAGACAACTCAAGGTCTCTCCTATCATTGCCACAAAACATTGTGTGGTGGCCCAAAAGAACTTCGACCGCCGCATTCACACCTTCATAGATCTCAGTCTTTTTAAAGGACCCGGTTTTATTCCACGCAAAAAGCAGCATTCCAACCAAGTCCTTATGCAGATATCTTCCGGAAAACATGTTGTCCCTATCCTTGTTCACAAACTTTTGCCTTCGAGCAAGTCGACTCATTTTTGCCCTGTCTTGCAAGTAAAGTCTGACAAGGTCCATATTTTCGACGATCAGAGATTCCCGAAGGCGCCTGAGCATCAGCTTATCTGATGCAAAGCTTGCCGATCTGAATGTGGCTATCATATGTTGCAAGCGTACCAAGGCAGTTTTGTAGATCAGAAATTTGCGGAAATATCCCAGGACAGCCTTCCCAGCCTGCTTTTCTCTTTCCGCGATTATTGCTTTCATACAAAGCACTATATAGGCGCCATCGACCTCGAAGTTATCTTCTTTAACCTCCTTACCCTCAATTTGGAAGTCAGCCATGAACAAAACATAATCCCTGATGGCATACCGGTAGTTTCTTCTTGTGTTTTCTTTCCACCAAATATTGCAAAGTGTGATACACGCCGGGGTCTGAAGAACCCTATTGACAAACCTGAATAGTTTCTTTTGTTTTTCATTCAAAACGCCTATACTAGTGAGGTTGTGATGAGGCTTTCTAGTGGGTATTTCACATGTGCCGAGCAAAATCACCTTATTTTCAATGGAATCGATGTAGGACTCCATTTCCGGATCAATTGTCATGCCCCGAGTTTTCGCTAGAGCCGCTACAGATTGGGCAGAATTAAGAGCAGCTACGGCCACAGGATCTTCCTCGTCCATATCATTTTCGATTTGGTTGATATCGTCTTCATCGTCGGAATCGTCTGAATTGTCATCTTCTTCGCCCAAATGAACCGATTCGGAGATTAAGTCTGGCGGCGGGAACAGTTCGTCCGGCACATCAATATCAATGTCCATAGCACATTCCATTTCACCAGGGCCTCATTGAAGTAATAAATAGGTTTTCGAATTTTTCATAGGGTGCCAGATAACGAAAGTGCGACGGGCGGAGATTGATGATTCTGACCTGCACATGTCTGAACATCCCCCCACCAGACTTATATCTTAACATCCCCCCACCAGACTTATATCTTAACAATCTTCTTTGAAAGGCATCGAAATGCAGCCTTTTGCGGTTTCTGATCGAATCTCCGTCCTGGGGCATTTGGGAACAGTCAGGTACGTAGGGCCGCTTCCGGCATGGGGCAAAAAAACCGTGGCCTACGGCGTAGAATGGGACGACGCGTCACGTGGTAAAAACAACGGTGATCTCGATGGAGTTCAGTATTTCACCACGGAATCCCCAGGAAGTGGGTCTTTTATCAAAGCCACAAATAGGCAAATTGATCCAGCAGTTCTGTTTTACGATGCGGTAGCAAACCGGTACTCGAACGAAGCTAATGCCGATGCACTTCTGGAAACAATAATGATCGGCTCGAAAACAGTAGAAAGTTTCGGGTTTGGGCGGCTAAATGCTATCCTGAGCAATGTTGAAAAACTCAAGGTGATCATGGTGGACCGCCAAAATATCAAGTGTGCCGGGATCCCGAAAAGTACCGAAAATGATGCGAGTCTCTGTAATAAAAGCCCTAGATTCAACGCCGAGGTCTTGGATTTGAGCTCAAACTTGCTTACCGACTGGCACGAGATTGCAAAGATCACAGCTCATTTTGCTTCTTTAAAGGTGTTGATTTTGAACGGCAACAGGTTGCGGAGTCTACCGATCAGTGACACGAATTGCAGCCAGTTTATGGCGTTTCCCGAGACAGTCACCGACGTTTCTCTTTCCGCCACATTTTTGCATCCATCAACGCTAAGAGTTTTGGATCTTTCAAAAGTAAGTAAACTCGAATTGAGCGGAAATGGCTTTGACTGTGCTACCCTTTCAGATTGGACATTGCCTCCACAACTAGAGACAATAGACTTGTCATACAACAACTTTGGCCTGATACCACCAGTCCTCAATTACACAACACTCTCTCTGTTGCTTTTGGCAGATAACAACATCGCCCGGATCAGTGATTTACCCGAGTTTAGCCATGTTCAGAAACTTGATCTTCGGCGAAACCCAATTGCCAGTTTCGAGGAGGTAGATGCACTTGCACTAAAATTCCCAAATCTCCGAGAGCTTCGGCTCAACGGATGTCCCGTTTTTGACGGGTTTCTGCCCGACGAGATGGCGTTTAATTTGATAGGAAGATTGATATGTGAGCCATGGAATCAGGAGAGTCTGCTGGCTATACACAAACTAAACGGGTCTGCAATGCTGGCACTGGAAATCAGAAATGCCGAGCTCTATTTCATCTCGAAGGTGAAATCCGGGGATTTATCCTTTTCAAATACCAAGCGATGGCATGAGCTTCTTGCAAAGTATAAAGTTAGCGAAACTTCACCAAAAACAGGGGGTGCCAGCGACGACCGCAAAATCAAGCTTTCTATCAGAAGTGCCGCCGATCCTAATCACGAGTACTTTACGCATGTCTTCCTCCAAAAGAACACTGTGTTGCGCCTCAAAGGTATTGTTTCAAAGCACCTCGATCGGTATGTGCTAGACTTCTCACTTTCCTACTATATCAACGACGATTCCACAAGTGGAGCCCGCGAGACGATGCACGATGATATCGCCAGCCTACAGAGCCACGGGTTTTCACAAAACCATCGCATATATGTACTATGAACAAGACTCAGTACGCATGTATTCCACACCCATTCCCCGGATTTTCGACTATTTATATTCCCTTTCGCCCGCTCACGAGCTCTCGTCAAGATGCCACAAGCCGTCGCCCAAATAGTGCAACAACTCAATGCCAATGCCCTTGTTTATCGACTTGATGTCGTCGGTGCTCATCGATAATCTTCCCACGGCCAACGCGGTTTCCTTTCCCTCGGCGTAAATGGTGACAATCGAGTCTTTTTCGATATTTTCTTCGGGCAACTTGGCCCCCGCAGACGTCAAGCCCGGACACATGACGTTGGCGCCAGATAATACGAATTTGATCGCGCCTCTGTCGACTTGCACTTTGGGGAAACAGTCGGGGTATTTGTGGACGATTTTCAACGTGGGCACCAAGTCGTCGAACGTCTGGAAAACCACGAGCTCGCCGTCCACGGAGTATAACGAGATTTTCTCCTCGCATTTGATCAAAATGGCCTGGGACTTCTTAGGAATAATTGTGTCAATGACGGGCTCCAAGTTCTCATACTGTGCGACAAAGTTTGACTTCAAGCCTCTTTGTGCGGACGACTTAATGTTGGACCGCGAATGGATCTCTGCTTTCCCGAATTTCTTAAACATCACAAAGGCAAAAGATGGCGTGAAATCGAAAATTAGGTGGTCAAAGACGATAGCCATAAGTCGAGCAGATGAGCCCTTCCGATTCGGGTTGCGGGTTACCTGCAGGCCACAACGATCAGCGTAACGAGAGAAATAGACATGAGCTTTTGACAAGACTAAGATAATCAGAAAAAATATCAGGGTCGATAATTACAGTACCACCATCCGGAACGAAGCCTTGGTGTCACCGCACTCAAAAGTGACCCTGCCGTGAAGTTGTTCTTGCCCATTACAAAAGTGCGAGCGCAAACCGAGGTTTGTCTTGCAACTCAGTATCCAGCTCAAGATGTCGTGTGGGGAACACCAACACCGAGCGAGGCACAAGGCGGAGCTACGGTCTTCAAAAATATGAAGGCGTGGTTAGAAGATTCGTGTTGACAGATAATCCGGCCGTTTCACTCAGAGTAAATGTCCTCAATTACACGGAGAAAAACAGAGAGCCGTCTGGGGTCTTCGAAGAAGTACCGTAGAGACGGAAGCGAATGATCCAAAAATTCCCCTGGCGACCCAGAACAATGCCTGGCTCACAAGGAAGCTGTCAGGTTATAGTTTTCAACCAGCAAAAACATGATCTCGGACGAATCCTCACTGATACACGTAATGCCCCTGCATAAAGATGAAGAGAAAAATTCGCCATGAGAGGGCGGCGGATCCTGGTGCTTATATAGACGCGCCTGTGCAAGCCGGGTAACCCCTTGAGACAAATCGTGGCTGCAAAAAAAAAGTGTTATTTGATGTTTCAAAAACGTACCGCGATTCCTTTTCGTAAGGTTCGTTCATTCATTCATTATTACTTAACATGCTCTCATTGAATAAAATTTGTTAGTCAAAGTCGATCACTTCTTTTCTTGGTGGAATGGGTCCTTGTGCAAAACGCTGATATCTCTTGCAAAGATCCTCGGCGTCAGTATCTGTCATACTTCCGAATGTCTCTAAAACATTAAAGAGTCGCTTTGAATTTGAGCTGACGTAATTCCGCTTACTGCTTGCAGCTGTAAACCGAGGCATTGCGCATTCCTCAAGCCCGTCTTCGTCGACGGGAACATAGTAGTTCATATACAAATCATTCGATTCCTGAGTGGTGAGTATCCCGTCAGTATCGCCACCAATGTGAACCGCTTCTTTTAGATCTGGCCACGATTTCAGCGAAGAATGCACTGATTGAGTTATCAGGTGTGGGCGATCTCCACTCAGAAGACAATCTATGTCGTCAAGCTTCTCTGTGTCGAGCACGGTGTTAACGTCAGGCTTCAGATCATCCAAAAGCGACTCATTTGTTATTTTGGTCTTAGGGCCTTCAATCACGCTTGGCTTGGAATTCTGCCATTCTCCGGATTGTGTTCGCCAGGCGAGCGCTAAGATTTCATCGTCGTCACTGAACCCATCTCCGTCTTCATTGCGATCTTCGTCGGACGATATTTGTATTGGTGAGGTTGTCGTTTCTATTTTTGCGTGATTAGTGCGAGCCCTCAACTGGTCGACAACATTCATTGTCCGCTTGCGAGGTCCTAGCAGGGGCGATTTGCCTCTTGGTGTGTTGTTTTTTGACACAATACTATCGAGTTGCGGTTGACGAAGAAACTTGCTTGGTGTGCTCGTTTGGCTGCTGGAACTTTTGCTAGGAAGCGCATATGATTTTGCATGCTCGAGCTCGTTCTCCTTGTTAGAATGCTGACTTGCATCAAGAGCGGCATTTTCAGTCTTTCTATCCTCGTGATCAGAATCACACATATTGGGATCCTCTAGATCAACGTCGTTAATTCCTTCGACGTCTGTGTGGTGAGTATCGCTCATACTGGGGCTTCCGTGATGGGAAACACTAACATCCTCGATTTCTCCTTGGTCAAAATCACTCCTGTGCCCGGCCTCTTTATGATGAAAACCAGCCATATCCAAAACCGCTTCCACATCGGAATCTCCCTCATCCGAATCGAGAATCTTGTCGAGAATGTCAGGTTTTCTTGCTCCGTCTGTTTTGACACGCTTTGCTGATGGTGATTCCGAGTTCTCTACCCCACCTTCAGTGTTCTTACGCACCATTGCACTAACAGACTGGAACCCCGTCATGACGTTATCCGGCATGAAAAATTTCTTCTGGATTTTCTCCGGCTTCTTAGTCCCTTTCCTCAGGGCCTTTGTTTTGGGGGTTGCCTTGCCGCCTGTCATGTATTTTGTGGCAAGCTTGATGATCTCGTCGTCATCGGCCTCCTCCTTGATGGCGGCATTTTCCTCGGGGATCTCAATGAACTTTTTGTGTGCAGCTGGGGTAAACTCAGGAGGTAGGATTCTGTTTTGCTCGTGCAACAGAATCATGTTCCCGTTCATGATGTGCTGCTGGATATACTCATATCCGCCCATAGCGCGATCGAATTTGGACTCCTCGTTTCCCGAGAACAAGAGCAAGATTTTCCCGTCTCGGTTTCTTCCAGTCCGGCCCATACGCTGGACGTTTTTGATGGGAGAGGACGTGGAGTCGTAACACACAATGAGGTCAACCTCACCGATATCCAAGCCCTCCTCGCCAATCGAGGTGGCAACGA